>JABUQX010088596.1:0-55124 GCA_015478945.1 Trachelipus rathkii
GACCTGCACCCATATAACAAATTGTGCACTACTGGCTCACAGTTGAATGCTGAATTTCAAGTAATTATAAGCCTTAACAAATGAAATTAGGAACCAGCCATCTGAATTAATTTCAAGTACTCACATTGAGCTGTCTTCACAAAAGACATTGTTTATCTCCGTCGAACAATCTTAGTTTACTAAAACAATTTAAGGTTTATAATCACCCATAAACTGTGTCAAGTCTAATTAAATTCTATGATATTATTAGGTTCGATTTTACGCTATAATCATCATTAATGCAAATATAATCATTACTACATATGCATTCACTAAAACATATATAATTATAGTAAGCCGCTAATGATAGTGTCAATAATACATTGTATATATTTATACTAATAATCATAATTTAAATAAGCTAAAGACTGAATTAGGCTATAAAGCTGAAAAACTAAATAAATGAAGTATATTATTTTACCATGATATTTAAAAATAAATTGATAAATACATAACTCTCACACACCATTTAGGTAATCATGGAAGAGGGTGCCATATACTTAACGACTATATCTAGGATTTATATATTATATATATATAATATACGGTATATAACTTTTTTGGCCCGAACTAAAATTTATATACTACCTCCGGCTATATTGAATTCTTTTTGCCAGATACAGAGCGGTTTATAGCCTAGATAATATATTCGATAGTAACTTTTAATTTACAATAGTTATAAAACAATATAACAATATAGATATCAGTATATGATTGGATACATTTACAGCGTAATGTGCAGGGCTTGTTTTATTTTGTCTATACCCATTTATTAACTACTATTATATAATCTGTATGTATGTGCAAGTGATTTAGTTAAATCATAAAATTTAGTGTTAGTGTAATCTATCTGATTTGGAAGTACGTAAGAGATCAGTGTTAGTACTTTTAAATTTAGATAGATTATTTTACTGTTATTTAATTAAATTTAGTTGAGTATTGGACTCAGTTAGTGTTTCATAGGTTAACAATAGGCTAGAGTAGTAAGAGATTTCTTGTCTCAGAGTATTATCAATGATAGTGTTGCTAGGTTTATTAGAATTATTAAATAGTTTTTTCTGCATTTAACTCAATAGTTTCTTTAACGAATTTACTTTTCTTGGCCTAAGATAATACAGGCATTATACTTATAATGTAATTATAATTGTATGATAATTAAACTTATATAAGATAAGTATATTTTGAATAATAAATATTTAACTTTGTGCTATTTTATTATATATATTTTTTATATATGACATGTAGCCTTAGTTAAAAATATAAGTCTAATACTATATTAATCAATCTATTGATTTTAAGAATATTATTTCTTGAGAGGCTTAGTGATTATTATATATAAACACGTAGTTTGAGTAGAATAATATAATTGGTACAGTTTAGAAACTAACTACTAGATTATATAGGCTCAATAACTTATTTAAAAAATAATAAAAAAAAAAATAAAAAAAAAATAAAAAAAAATATAAAAAAAAAAAAAAGTTTATTATATATGATTACCTTGAGTACCAGGCTAAAGCTAGATATATGTTAATATATGATAATTGCTTCCAATTTTCATGACTTGAGCTTATTATAAAGATACTATTAGTTATTTATCTTTTAGTATACTTTAGCAATACTTATAAACTAGATATATGTTATAAAAATTTATTTAACTTATGATTTTAAAGATATATTTAGGGAATTATATTTCTTATTTATATAGGTTTTTATATGATATTAAGAAACAATGATAGTTGGTAAATAATTTGATAGGTATAATAGTAGTTAAAGTTGATATAATATTTAAAGTAATGAATGCTACTGAGTATGTGATAACTGATGTGATAGACATGTGTAAGAGTAGAAATTGCGATTGAAATTAACTTAGTCATACTGATGCTATTTATTCGTAAATGCAGGATAGATTAGTGTATGCTTAATAGAAAAGAGATTAGAAAGACTTGTGGTGAGTATGTAATGAATGAAAGAAGTTGTTAATTTGGAGTTGAGAAAGGAGGGAGAAGTGTCAAGAAAAAGTTAGTAGTAGAATGTCGATAGCGAAGGAGGGAGCGGGATTTAAGGGTAGACAGGAATAGTAGATTCTCACTCACTAGGCAGGAAGATGAAGTGAGAGTGAGGAATGAGATTAAAAGTGTTTGAGATAAATAGGTATCTGCAGATTAGTAAATATAGAGTTGTAAGGAACTAGAATATAAATAAGTATTATAACTAAGATGAGGTTCCTGAGTACATAAAGTACTAAAATATCAGTACCTGTGACTCATATGGCAGTAACAAGTTCGTAATCACTGTCTTTCACAGGATGGGTAGATAGTGAGTAATTCAGAGTGTACACAATATGTGATATATACGTTACAGAAATCCTGAAGATTTTGAACCTCTTCTTCATTTGCAAGAGATTTAATCAACCTGAATTGAATGATTTCTTAAGAATAGGCAACTTTACTCAAAAGTTAAAGAATAGAAAAAGTAAAAAGTTAAATGAATATATATATATTATCTATAAATATATATATATATATAATAAATGCAAGAGTGCCTAATAGAGTGAGTGATATCGTATGGTGAATAAGTGAATATCGATAAAGAGAGTAATTTAGAGATCTACTACATAATTTGTAGATAGTTATCACGTATGTGATTGTGCACTATGGGGTTAACCAATGATATATGGAACTAACGAAGTGATAAAAGAACTATAATATGACAGATATTAATAGAGATTGATTCAGATGAATGAAAGCTAGTGGAAATAGAAGTGAATGCAATGACTTTACTGATAGTGATATATTTATATATATACATATATTATCATATATAGGTTATGATTATGCAGGCAGGAATGGGGGTAGATAGGCGCTGGTTAAGGATTGTAATATATGTAAAGGATTTAGGAATAGTTGATTTCAGAAAATAATATTAAGGTATTTTTGTAAATATTATATGGAGAGCACATTCTATCATGGAAAATATAAATAGATAATGAACTATGTATGAGCAGCTATCGAATAAGGTAGCTATCACTGTTCTGAGCTCGTTTATTAATGCAATGTGCGAGGAAATTCTTTTATTAAATGCTTAGAACCAGTTAGAGAGAGCAGATTGGTTAAGGCAAAAAGCTAGAAGAGCTAGAAGTTGAAAGATCTCACTGTGGAGGCATCGCAAATGGGGCACACAACTATCGTAGGTGTACAATCGATATTTATTTTTGTCAAGCGAGATCCGGACTATGAAAATACGAGTTGGTTGTATATTATACAATTGAAATTAAGACTAGATTAGTTACGCAGGGCTCAAAATACATAGGTATGAAGTCTTATATTAAAGAATAAAATGACCGACAATTTCGAATATACAGAGAAATTTGGACACATGTTTACATTTAGGAGACATCAATGCTCACTTTAACCTTTATGTATATATATCAATATAGTATATAGTCGTGATTATATATTGAGTCGCCTATAAAATGAAAATCACCTTATGTCTATCACATTTTGAGATATTAGAATATTCCTTTGTCTCCATATTTCATAAAACCTTGGGAGGTGATTGGAGGTATTAAAATAGATCGAAATTAGATACGGTATGATACTGGGTGTGCCGCTGTTCAGGACACGTCAATCGAATAGACAACGTAAGGCACGGAATAATTCGACCCTTTAAAATATATATTAAACCTCACATCAAAGCTAGTAGAGGAAAGAATGAGCGTGGGGGTGTGTGACGTTTGATATTAACTCAAATTAAGTTCATATAGTACGATTATATATATATGAACTTGAGACTTTTAAAACTATAATTCAGTAAGATATTTAGATAAATTATCGGTATGATATATAGTGAGGTAAGATATCTACTTATGTATTAATAAATCATAATTAGAAATAACTAGGAGCATTTATATATAAGACCTCAAGCCGCCAGAAGCTTCTATAAGATTTTTTAGACACTCAGAATTGTACATGAAGCACACACTTCCGACCAGACTACGTCAGAAGGCACCCCCACCGCACTCACATAGAAAAAGGGTACGGCCATAGAATCAACGGCCCTGGAGGGTTTAATTTTCCATGGCATTCAACATGGGATTCCCTTGTCTAAATACGGACCCCAAATAGTAGAGTGTGTATATATATAATAATTTATTAAATTGTATTATTAAATACTGGAATATCAATTTATTGAGCTCAAGATGGTCCCATATTAGAACCATATAGACTGATACATAGCTAGTATTTAAGACTTAAATATTAACATAATCTATAAAGTATATAAATGAAAGTTATAGCGTATTAGGTGAGTTAGAGAGATTAGGAGATTTAGGACTTTAGTGACCATAATATTAATTAGTAATATTATAATATGAAATGTTGATAATTACCTATGGAGTACACAAATAAATGCAAGTATTAATAAGGAATAACGAGATTCTTAAGATTTATTACCTAGAATGGTGATTTTACCAAAATTTACATAGAATACAACTTAGCTAGTATAATTGACTGGGGATAAAGATTTTAAAGACAATAAACTTGGTATTTATATAATTAGTGGGAAAACATTTAAGGACATATATTATACTAAAATATAGAGATATCAAGTTTGATGAAAACAGTTATGTTAAGATATTGAATTATCTTCCCATATGAGAACTAATGATTCTCGTAAAAAATATGCGTTGTGGCGTTGGGTATAATGTATGTAGAGATTATCTATCAAATTAATGAAAAGCGTAGATGGTTGGGTGTTAATAATCTAATTCTATAAGCTCGGCGTAGTAATATCGGTGAAGGTTTTGGGATATTAGTTTGGAGTTAAAAATATGAGGAATGCAAATTACGAGTAAAAAGCAAACGTTTATCTCAAGGTTTAACAGCTTTGAATAGAGCTGATATGAATGCAAAGAGAGAGGCAGAAAATTAATTTTGCCAGGAATAGTAATAAAGACCTACTTAAAAGAAGATACAATAGCAATTTTGCGTATTTATGTTTTTTTTTTTTTACGTCTTTTCTCTTATATTAATAATTATTTAAATAGAGTGTTAAGAGTCTAGACTAACTTTTGTGGTCACCTTTATCATAAAATATAATCATGCATTGAAGATCGTTGTTGCTCTCCTAATACATGTTAGAGCTCCTATAAAAAAGATATCCATTATATTAATATGTCATTATTGCTCATTCAGTATGTTTACTAGAGGAATAGATGAGATATAATATAGTTTATCTGGAGCATTAAAAGTATTCTTAATATTAGTATATACTATATTAATATAATATGTTCATATATATATACATTATTAAACAAATATTATATGAATTAACATTACGAAATTTATGTAAATATTATGATCACGTTAAAATGATATTATATTAACGTTTATATAGATATCACTAATTATTTGGATTCACTACAAGGCTATATAGCGTACAGTGAGCCTGATGGGATAAGTATATGGTTAATAAGAATAATTAATGAAGAGAGGAGTATGATATCAATGCATTTGAGCATAAGATCCTATCTAGTGATATAATGATATTTAGTTAAATCGGATTGAGTATTCCTTTTAACCTATTATTGACGGTGAGAGAGTACTCAGACCCTTAAACAAGAATCAGAACGCAAGGATTCGCACAATGGAACAGATCAAGATGTGTGATTTGAGGCCTATTTAGGTTAATAAGAAGGGTAGTAAAGGAGATTTGGGGAAAAATTAAGAGGGACTAAACTAAGAATATCTGGACATACGCATATACCCTTCGGTTGTAATTGGTCTTCGGATAAGAGCTCACTCGCGAGAAGAGGACTATGAGTATAATCATATATGAGAATGGATATATAAGAGATAAACCAATCAATAGGAATTGAGGTAGCTATACATTTAGGATCCATGTCACAAATTCGGTGTGGCAATCTTAGCTAATATATAAGAGGAGTAAAGAACATGTACTATTCGCCAATGAAAACCCTAAGCCTTAGAAATACTATGGAACATATACATTAACTTATATATATGATATAAGACTGCAAATTGAGACCTAGTAATATATTAGGAGAATACAGTTGATATATTATATATATTTATAGATACCATTTAGTAAATAGTATTTTGAATCAAGTAGTTCCCACTCAACATATATATAATAATAGCTGAATGATAAAACCAGATTATTTAGAGCATATACTATAATGTGGTAATATTAGTATATATTATTATATAGTGGAGTGGTAACATGTAGGTATTTGGATTAAAGAGAGGTTCCGTAATAATATGAGAAACAGTATGTATGAGTACAATGCTTAAAATGGAAATAAATTCATTACTGGGAAATAGTGTAAAGTAGTATGGTGTCCCTAAGGGTTCACGTATATTTTGCTGAGGCACTATTGTTCCTCACATATATATAAATGATTTAGACCATGGGAACTTCTAAATTGCAAGGTTTTCTAGTTTATGTTATACATGAGATTAGATTCAAATAGTGGTCCAAACTACTATATCTAAGTTAGTAGTATAAATTAGTAATGATAAGGCATATGCATAAAGATGTCAAAATATGATCTTGATTAAAAACTTCTTAGGGTGGGCAGTATAAATGGTCAAATATGATTTTAATAGTAAAAAGTGTAAAGGTTCTTCACCTAGGGTTACTCAAATATAAGTTTTAACTACAATATGAATGGGGATTGGCTTATTGATATAGCTGTTTGATACTAATATGAGAAATAAGAAGATATTAGTGTACTATTATTAAAGTAACAGTAAATCTTGAAAGTAGAACTAATCAGTATAGTTTGGAAAGCTAGAAATAAAGCTAATAAGTAATGCTAGGCATATAATAAATATCGACAATTAGTTTGTTTACAAGAGCAATGGAGAAGTAATAAGTCCATATCACTTAATTATAATACTAATGTTAGTGAATACGCAGTTAAATTAAGATATAGGTATCTTGTATGCCAACCAAGTTTTAGGTAGCCCTTTATTTATTAATAAGATAAAGACTTAGATATTAGTCACCTTAAGAGAGAGTTGACTAACATAGAGCAAAGTATGATTTACTGGGTTTTGATGAGAGTAAAGACTATGAGGAGAGGCTGACAGGAGTTAGGAATGGTTTTTCTGTAGAAAGGCGGATTTCTCAGAGGGGACCAGTTCGATACAATGTTTACAAATATATTTTAACATCATTGATAATCATATAGAGACACCTCAATTAAAATTTTTCATAGTAGAACATGGAGAGGTGACCAGGGAGCATATAGGGTCACCCTACCCTACTATAAAATAAATAAACATAATATATAAAAGAATATAAAAATTTAAGAAAAATAGTACCTTACGCTCCATCTATTATGATATAATATAGTAAATAAGCAATAGCTCAGTAACATTAGGGTTGAGTTAAATATATTGGAAATAGTCTGCCAGTAAGTGAGGCTTGTTAGTAGTAGTTATAGACACTTATAACGATTTGCACACATTTAAGAAATGGTTTAGATATGTATTTATGGATAGGTTTGAGTAGTAATTATAATATAATATGAATAATATGACGAGAAGCCAAATTGCTGACGGGTTTTTAGGTATAATTAGTATGTATATAAGGTTAGAGGGCATATGTGGATGAACCATATAATTAGTTATATTAATTATATAAGCATGTGGATGGTTTGGTGTATATCATAAATATATATATATATATATATATATTATATATATATATATAAATATATATATATAATATATATTAATTATATTATATTATATATAATATATATAATTTATATAATATTATATAATATTAATATATATATATATATTTATTTATATATATATATAATTTATAATATATATACCTATATTAATATATATAATATATATTATATATTATAATATATAATATATATATATATATTAATATATATATATATATATATAATATATATATATATATATATATTATATCAATTAATATATATATATATATATTATATTATATTAATTAAAATATATATATAATTAATGATCTATATTATATCTATATATATATAATACTATATATATATAATTAATTATATATATATATCAGTTAGTTTTGCTACCATAATTATTTAGGTGGAATATTATTGAGAGTTGCAATAGAAAACAGATTTATGACAATGATCACTAGGGTTAGCTATTGGGATTTGCATGAGCATTATAGTATTTTAGGTATAGTTACGGTGACTGGGAACAGTACATCGATATGAGTACTACATATGTAGGCTTATCTTACTGAGTCTTACTATAAATTCTTAATGTATATATAAAATGATGAAAATAGATATACTACTGAGCCAACCTTGATAGAATATGAAATATTGAATTGTAATTTGACTTATTATTAAGAAAAACAATTAACCTAAAGTATGAAAATAATAATGTATTATCATATATAGCCATAATTTGTTAATAGCCAATATGGCGAAAATCTTTGTCTTTTGTCAGATCCTATAATTAATGAGAGTACTTTAGTATCATTTATTTTCATTATTCTATATATATATATAATAAAATAAATAGAAATCTATTAGTTTAGCAAGTGTAACCCTTCACAATCAATACCAGCATCTAAGTTTTGTATTTCTAAATAAAGGGATGAGGATGTTTGAGCTAAACGAAGTATTTCAATGTTTTTGATTCATTAATGTCATAATCACTATTAGGCATTCATTATAGGGATTCGATATATTATGTTAGAAGTAGTTATAAATTGAGATATCTTATTTATAACATAATTAGCAGAAGGCGATGTAGTGATCGTTGCGTCGAGTGTTTCGTACGGGTCAGTTATCAGTACAAACGAGGTCAAGTGCATTGCTTAAAGTTAATAAATCTATTTACAGATGCGCATGATATGTCAGCAAACAGCATCAAATTAAATAGTCAGAGTCAGTTTCACTACATACAGGAACGGGAAGTGTGAGTGAAACTTAAAATAAGCTGTATATTGAGGCAATAATAACGATTCCCCTGATCCATGAACGTTGCTGTAATGATCAGAAAATCTCTTGATATGATTTATTATCTAGATGAATAAATAAGTGTGGAGGTGTCACAGTTTATATCTTGAGCTCATTTTAGACAAAATATTCGACTAAAAGAATCATTAAACGTGAAGTACAGGTCAGCTATAGCCAGATATATGAGATCTACTGTCTTTTAAACAAGTAATTTCAATTTTTAAATAATAGTAGTCAATTAACAAGCGCAAGGGCTTTATAGGGTAAATATTATATTCTTGAGTGTGCATAGAGTACTTAAAAGATAAGTAGAAAAAAGTACTTTCTATATAAGATTTTACTCATATGTGATAAAATATTACTTGGTTTGTCGCTGACTTATATATTATTCCTATTAAGGATTTCTTGTATAGTAATTACAAAGCGTAATATCTATTTCTAATACACATGAAGTCAGTATAGGAAATCAGTAAATGATTATATTGGTTCAGTTATGAGTGACATGGATAGGAAATGGCATGAAAAATGGTTAGTACTCCTTAGATATCTATGTCTGCTGTACGATTAATAATTCACGTATAGTATGGGTGTAAGTGAAGATGATGGGTTCTACATATTTTCTAACTTCTTATTGAATACACATTGTCCTATGCCATCGGGATAATATCGAGTATAGTTATATAGTAACTTTCTATCCTACTAGGAGGCCACGTTTAAAGATTTTTGGCACTAATTTATTATATATTAGTTAATGATATAGATGTATATAGATTATGTACTAGCTGAAATTCTAGTTTAGAAAGGTACTATAATAAAATGTATTATGAACTAGAGATATATTTAAATTTTTAATTGTTTTTTTTTATTTATAATATAATTCAACCTTTCGATGATATACAGCTTAGTGTTACCTACTCAATAGATATTATGTGCAGTAACATATTGGTTATATATAGTATCCATAGTTACACATATATAATACCATGTGTGCACAGAACCCTTCGCACTACATGTGTTGAACATATCTAATTATTCACCAATGTATTTATTATTTTATTATTTCAATAAATAATAAAATATAGCTAAACTTTGACAGTTATCTCTAAGACGGTATGAATGATTAATAAAATAAATTAAATTACAATAATATTGTTAATAAAAAAATAAATAGTACTTAAAAATTAAAAAAGATTAAAAAAAAAAAAAGTGATATGGTACCTAATATATAGCTGGCTCCCCCGTGCGAGTATATTATGGATGTCAATATGCTATTATTAAGATATATATTAGATTAATATAGTATATAGTATATATATGTAGTATATGATATATATATAGTATATTTATATATTAGTATATATATGAATATATATATAATAAGTATGAAATTATTATATATGAATATATTAAATATATCAGTATATAGTTAGAACAGCATTTAGATTTAGTTCATAAAATATATATAGTAGGTATATATATAATATATATAAGTGATATGATTATATTAAATTATATATATAGTATTATATTATTAATATGACCTATTAAAATATATCTATATATATATAAGATAGTATATATATAATATAATATAATGAATAATATATTTATATTATCTATATATATATATAAATTAATATATATATATTTATATATATTATATATTATATATATATATATATTAATATATAGATTATATATATATAATATATTATATTATACTAATTAATATAATATTTAAGTAATATATATATATACTATATATATTAAATTATACATTAGGATACATAATTATTAATTTAGTCACATAGTTGTCAGAAAGTAAACCAAATGTTTTATAGGTGAAAACTATAGATAATACGTAACAACCTATAGTACGTGCACAACATAAGACTTATGACCAAAGATGAAGTTTCCATTTAATAGAACGGACCGACGGGCTATCACTATATATCTTTTTATATCTTTTATATAAGATATTATTCCTCCACCTATATATTATAATACTATTACCTGTTATTTGAGGGAGTCATAGTTATATATATATAATTGAGATGTGTTTTTCTTACCAGATTATTGTTAGTGAGCGTAAGGACCTTACACCACGAAGTCTATTAGTATGTAGTCGTCAAATACATAAATATGCGAACGAGGCATGCAAATTGAAATATCAATAGATCAGACAATATATGTGTGACGACATATAGCATCAAAGTTGATTATAATAGTGGATTAGTATTGTTTAAAAGAAATTCGTTAGCATCAAAAATGTCGTCAATACGAATAAAGTAATAATGATGAGAGTAGATAAAAGAAGTCCCAATCTTCTTATGATGTGATTAATATGTACAATAAAAAGTAAAAAGGCTCATATATTATCATTATAGATAGATATAAGATTACTAAAGAAAATAAATCAAAATATATAAGTTTGAGAGTACCATTAACTTTGGACAGCGGTGAAATAAGTGATCTATCCTCATTTCAAAATAATGGTAGGAAAATAACACTTGAGGATATGATGATTAGTGATTATATGAAATAACTAGCTAATTAAAAAATCTCATTCCTAGTCATCATAAACGTTATACCATATGATCGCTCGAAATAAGTTGAGAAAGAAAATTTTTAGAGACGAGTTAGGAAAATATATTTATAATAAGTACCTATAACACAAGAAATAGGTTATCTACCTGAAAATGGAGAAACTGCTTAATATGTTACTGTTACATTTAAACCTTAGAGTACTATTCAAATCAAATATATATATAGTAGATTTAAACCCTATTATTATAACTAGATCGAGTCGTAGGGTTTTCAATAGAATTAACAGGACACACAGCAGGGACAAAAAGTTTGCTTAAATATGTTATAAATTAATTATATTACTTATTTATTGAGTTTTATTACTTTGTAAACTTAAACACTTATAGAGAGTAAATAACAATTGAAAATTAATTCTTGAGGACGGGGTTTAGTATCAATTGACATATATTTAGATAGTGTCTATAGAATTCAATAAAATGTTAATCGGTTTTTGCATATCACAACGGATTTGTGAGATATTGTGTGTAACACAGGATTGTGTAAAATTATGATTTTTAACCTATTTTTCAGAGATGAGTCTATCACATATTAAGTTGAGATATTAAAATATATACTATATATAGGGGGTATATATGATATATATATATATATATATATATAGTATAATGAATATGTATATATATATTATATATATATAATATATTTAATGAATAATATGAAAAATAATATAGTTATCATAATATTATTAAATATATATATTTATAATATATATATATATATAATATAATAGTATATACCGGTATATAATATTATGAGTTAAATTGCATAAGTGGAGAGAGAGAAACAATCGCAATTGAATATCATGAACAATATACTTTTGTATTTAGATATTATTAACGTTAAAACTAATATATATCATAACTATGATAATAAAGAGTAATGTAATGTGTATAAACAATAGATTTGTAATAATAGGAATGGGTTAAGGTGTAATGTATATACATGACGCTATACGATGGTAGTCCAACTCTCTTCGTAGACGATCATACCTGTGCATGAGCTTTCTGGAATATACCCTACTTCATTAGCCTAAATCGTGCTATACTCAAATAGTCGGAGTCATCTTATATATCAACATATATATATATAGTATATAATATGATTAAATATATATATTATATATATATATATCTAGTATAATATATTAATATTAATATTTTAATATATATATATTTAAAAATATTATAATAACAATCCCATCAAGGTCCGCGCCGCAGGTGGTAACGGGAAAGAGTCGGAATCGGGAGCGATAGACAGACGGGTTGTAATGATAGCGCTAGCTATAGATAATGGGCCAAACGGGCCGGATAAACAGAATAGACAGCGTACGAAGAACCGCCGCCCGACAAAGACCCGAAGAGGTGGAGCTGGTAGCATCCTGCGCACAACCGAAGGAAGTGCCCGCACAGCGACGGGGCTTGTGGTTACGAGTGTTGGCTCGTGACGATTGAAAGTACACAGCTTAGAAGGGAAGATCATGGAGGGGAGGGGGGAGGGGGGGCGGGGATGGGAGGAGAGGGGGAGAGTGGGGAGGGGGTAGTGGTTGGGGGTGGGTCGGTGGCATGAGGGAGAGTGAGTGTTGTAGTAGGGGTTGTGGTGGGGTAGGCAGTGACGATATGTTTGTGAGTGGCAGGGGATGTAAACGTGTGTGTGGTTTGTTGTGGATGGGTGTGGGGGTGGGTTTGATGGAATTTGTGTGGCTGGGTTGGGTGGTCATGTGCTGCGGCACCATGGGGTGCGGTGGGGGGGGTGGTGGGGTGTGGGGGGGGTTGGGGGTGGTGGGGTGGCGAATGTGGTGTTGGGTGTGTGGGGGGTGGGGGGGTGGTTGGCTGTGTGGGGGTTGGCGGCGTAATGGGTTAAGGTATGGGATATGTATTAGGTATAAGGATAGTTATATTAGATAGGGTAGTATTGATAGTGGGTAATGGGTATATATATATATGATATATAGTATAGTATATTATTTACATTTATGATTATAATATATAGGGGTATATATATGAGGGTATAGGTATATATATATGATATAATGTATAAGTATATAGTAATAAATATAATTATATATAGGTAGTAATATAGGATATAGTTATATAGTTTACTATAGTGATATAAGTATATGTATAGGGGAAGTAGGGGGGGTATATACTTGTATATATATATAGGTATATAAGTATATATAAATATGTAGATATATATATAGGATAGTATTTAATATAGTAGTGTGATGGGGGGTATATAGTAAGTATGGATTATAGTTATAGTATAGGTAGGTATAGATAGTGAGGTAGGTAAGTAATAGAGATGGTAGTAGTGATGAAGAAATAACGCCTGTAAGTTAATTTCCCTCTGCTTTTATTGTGTGAACCTTGCTCTATCATATATGACTCTGCGTAAGTTTTTTTGGCGTACTACGGCCGACGATGGACTAAAGAAGAATAGGCGGCGAGAAATGTTCCGTATTGAAGTATATCACTCACCAAACAGGAACCACAACGCGGGCTTTTCCCGTCCAACACTCTGTGCGTAGGTCAATACAGAGCACCTGCACAGAGTGAAATACCCTTATTAAACCGGTGATATTTGTAATTGATAGATAAATGCTCATCTTCTAACACCTCATGCAGTGTGATAGGTATGTGATAAAATACCCCTCTAAGTAATTTCCTCTGCTGGGATGACACCTGGCTCTAGCAAGATGACCGAGTAAGGTGTTTGACGACTACGCCACGTGGACTTAAGAGAGCGCGTTTAGAAATGTTCCCCGTAGTGAATATATCACCAGCCACAACAGGAACCTAGTAACAATATTCCACGTACGGGAACATTTTCCGCGCTTTCTTTAGTCATCGGCGTAGTCGTCAAACAACTTACGCGGTACATCTGCTAGAGCCCAGCGTTTCAATCCCAGCAGAGGGAAATTACTTAAGGGGTTATTTTTTATCAATACCTATCACACTGCGATGAGGTGTAGAAGGATGAGCAATTAGTTATCTTATCTTATATAATAATATATATATACATATATATATATATATATAGTTATTTTTGTGAATTAGCTGTATAAATATATCTAAAATCTATATAATATATATATATGTTGTGTGTGCGTGTGTATATATATATATATATATATGTGCGTGTGTATTTATATGCTATCGACTTTACCATAGTCACATTAATTAAAATTTAAATATTTTTAATATTTAGATTTACTACCGAATTTATTTAAAATTTTGTTATGCCAAATATTTTACTTATTAGAAAGTCGTCATATTCTTACTTGAAAAGATCGAGTCTTCCTCCTTCTGAACTCCTGTAAAATGTCTCAACAACTCCGCCATTTTGAGCACTTCCAATTACAAAGATAACAATAAGTCCGATCATCATCACAATCAGTTGTAAGATATCGGTCCAAATTACTGCTCTAAAACCACCCTTTTTTAAACAAAGCAAATAATTTAATTTTAAAATTTGTAATAATGTTATTGGACATTATTATTATTATTATTATTATTATTTTTATTATTATTATTATTATTATTATTATTATTATTATTATTATTATTATTATTATTATTATTATTATTATTATTATTATTATTATTATTATTATTATTATTATTATTATCTGAATTTATTTTTAAAGGAAATTTTAATTATTAATATATTATTATTATTATTATTATTATTATTATTATTATTATTATTATTATTATTATTATTATTATTATTATTATTATAATTATTATTATCTGAAGTTATTGGCCAAAAGATTAAAATCTTGTTTAAAGATGATTATTGAAATACACAAGAGTGAAAAATATTAAATTAAAGAAAAAAAAAGAATTATATTTAAAATTGTAAATAAATTAAAATTTAAAATTAAATTGAATGACAAATAAATAATTGGTAAACTCTCTTTAAGTAAATAAATTAAAATCTTCAAAAGAGTCTGTCACAAAATTTCAAATGTTTAAATTGGAAAAAAGAATATGGAAATTTGGAATAATTGGAATAAAATAAACAGAGAAAACAGATGCAATTGTGTTCCAATGTTTTTTTGGCATTGTATAAAATGTCCCGTGCGATGCATGCGTGTGCGGAGTGGTGACGCTCGTGCGGTGCGGTGCGGTGCGGAGCGGTACTGCCCACTATTTAAGTGCCCTTGTGCGGTTCGGTGCTGTACGGTGGGTAGTGCGCTAACTATGGTGCGGCAATTCTGAACTAGTCTATTCGAAAAGTACATCCACGATATATCTCTAACACCCACGGCAAACACGATATTTTTTGGCAGTATGAATGATTTCATTTTAAAATTCAAATTAGTTGTGATTTGCTCGTTAGATAAGTGAATAAATATTGTAGTTTAGTTAGTGGACCTTTTAAATGTCATGCGGTCAGCTTCACTCTCTTTGAATACACATCCGTCAAGAAGTAATGTCGTGTTAAAATATTATTGCTATTGTTTTGAAATTTTAATTGTTAAATTAGAAAATTTAATGTATTGTTATTATTAATTATTTATTTGTTAATACCAATCCGTCAGGAAATCTTATTATAAAAATAATATTTTGATTATGGCCTTATATTAAATTAGTTGTCCTTAGTTACTTGTTGTTATAGCTATTATTTACTTACTTTACTTAAACTTTAATTTATAAACTATATTATTATTAGTTATATTTGTTAGATTATAACCGTCATGAAATCATGTCGTATTTAGATACTGGCTATTTTTATAGGCAGTTTATTTTAGTTGCATTTATAGTATTATTTAATTGGTGACAGTATTATTGATTAATATTACATCCGTAATAATATCATTATCATATTAAAAATAATATTGGATGTTCTCGGTTCTTTATTATTAGTTTGTCAGATTTTTAGTTTATTATTAGTAAAATACATACTGTATACAAAAGTGATAAATAGTGATAAATTGATATAGATGAAAGAATTAAATAAGATATTAATCAGTTTTACATTTAATTTCTTGTTTAATTTAATATTTCTATTTTCTTTATTTTTGTGTATTTATATATATAGTATGATTAGTGGTACTAATAAATAAGATATTCATAATCATTCTTTACATTTTTTTTTTAATTTATATTCCTATGAAATTCAGTTTTTCTTTAATTTAAAATTCAATACTATCTTTATATACTATAATAATATAATTAAGAAAAATAACAAAAAAAATATGGTTACATACTGTTAAAATAACATAAGTAAGCTGAACAACCCTTTCATTAATTTCAACGGATTAATCTTTCTATATTAGTAATTAATAATATTAAAATAATAATAAAATAATATATTAATATTAATAATTAATAATATAATAAATTAATTAAGAATTAATATAAATAATTAATCATAATAATTAATAAATAATATTAAATATATTATAAACAATACTAATAATTAATAATATAATGTTATATAATTAATAATAAATATATAATATCCTGTAAAGTTAGAAATTTGTATTATTATTATGCTCATCCTTGTCATATTTAGAACTACAAATGTCATTTATTATATATATTACATTCTCTGATTATTTGGATAATAAATATATTTACTCTCTACTTTGAACCTTTGTCAATACAGATTAATAGTTGTATGGTAAATGCGATCATCTTTCCTTTTACATATTTGTATGTGTTGATGTGTGATGTTATATTATGATATTATTAATATCTGGGCTCCAAATGGCTGATGTAGTTGCGTTAGTTGCCGCTTTTCTCATTATTTATTCTTTTGGTATTAATATGAATTGTAATGTGTTAGTGTGTAGTCGTATAGTTTGTAATGTGTTAGTTGTAGATGAATAAGTGGAGTTGTGAAAGATCTTTAATGAAAAGTGTGTATATATGTAATGTTTTGTGTAGTCTTGACAACGATGTGCTTTTTGATGGTTTAGATGAACATGTTCCGAAAGAATGTTGTTTAGTTTATGGTTAAAGTTTTGTGTAATTTTATTTATTTAGTATGTGTGTGTTTTGTTAAATACCATTATTCGTTATTATTATAAGGTTATGTGCATTTTTAAGGTTATTGTGTAGGTTCTTTTTGAGCTTACATGATTGAATTTTCTTTATTTTTTTTATAGGGGATTAATATCATGATAAATTATAAATATTCCGTGTGATTGAAAGGTTGTATATGAATTAATTAATTATATACAATGATTAAATTTTAGTTCGATTTTTGATTGGATTAGCTAATTATTGCTACATGTGCGTTGCTGTATGTGTGAGTTTGCATAGTGTATGGTGCCGATGTGGAAAATGTGAATTAATTCCGTGGTAAGTACCGGAAGTGAAAGGCCGCTTATAATTATAAGTCGAATATATATGTGTGTTTGCCAAAAGCTAAGATTTATGTTTTATGTTTTTGAAAGGGAAATGTGTTATGTCATAATGATTAATAGTTTAATATTATATTAAACTTATGTAGATATAAAGTATATATAAGTGTTAATGTTAATAAACAACCTTATGTGTGTCATGTGTGTGGTGAAACTATTACTAATAAAAAATGTGTGTTGTACTTAGAAGTTTTCCAAGTACGTTTATGTTTGTATACAATGGAAATATAATAATAGTTATAGATTGTAGAATTTGTGATAATGTATGTGTTTGTTTATATATTAATGTTTTTTATAATAAAGTTTCAAATCTAATACAATATACTATATAATTCTCAATTGTTCGTTAACTAATTAAATGTATTAATTATCAATTACGAAAAAATGTGTTATAGATTTGTATAATTTTTGTACTATTTTAATATATATATTAGAATTTTAATTATTCGATAATTGTAGATAAATTAATGATTCAATCATCTCAAATTGTTTTCGTTTTGTGTTGTGAAGGTTATAATAAACTGAGGTTATGTTTCACGAAATTTGTGCCGTGTGAGGACAATCGCTAACACACTTGTACTAGAAATTCACACTCCGCTCAGAAATCTAAACATTTAGAAGAATTGTAATAGATAAATAGAATTGTGATTGGAAATGTACCAGTTGTATTAGACGCTTACGCTATATGAACAAATTTTTATTGAAGCATGAGGCATATTGAGATGCCTTCTCTTCTAATGACTGACTTGTTTTTATATAATTAGTAGGATAAGTTAACCTTATTATATTTCTTAAAGTTATATTATTAATTATTTTATAATTATTCTATTTCTCAAAGATAGTTTAATTAGTTAGCGCCAATTATACTTAAATTTTTACGTAATAATTTAAGTTAATTTATTTATATAATACATTCTATATAGAATATAATTAATTATTAATCAATATATTAGTGAAGTATTTGCTTTCTCTTTAATACGTGTGACTAATTACTATTAGATAGTATACTGAACAATCCGATTCTATTTATTGTCTATTAGTTTATTGAGTTTCAGTCATGTTTAGTTTAGTTCGTTTTGCAATAACGTTTAATAATTTTAATTTTTAATATTGGTATTTAAATACATTTTTAAAGTTAATTACAAAACATATTTTGAGCATCAACTGTGTATATTTATAATACTTCATTGGCATATCACTTTCCCCAACTCTAAATGAATCTTACTTCTCCTTGATTTTATTATTATATATATAACCCTATTTTTTTACCGTATTATTATTTATATTATTTTTTATTATTATTATTATGTATTTTATTATTATTATTGATAATCACCTCATATACTCATAATATTTATTCTCTAAGTTATATTATTATTATTATTTTGATTATATTATCTTGTTATAACCCTTGTAAAACACCATCTTTTTGCTCTCATTTTATTTAATACGCCAAAATTAACTTTTACATTAATAAAATATTTCTATTTAGAAAGCATTCTTACGCTTCTTGAATTCCGCTTGTTTATTTCTGTTATTTTTTATTTTGCATTAATTTAAAAATTTTATAACTTTCATTTCTTTTACAAATAGTTTTATCAAATATTTTATTTATAATGAATTCCCACCCTTTCTTTATCGTATTACTTAACTTTTTATGACATTTGAGGCTGTGTTTTAAAAAAGTTACTTAATATTAAAATATTTGTTTAATTTCAGAAATTACATCAAATACTTAAAAAAATAATATAAAAATTTAATTATTTTTTTAGGAGTTTTTTTTTAAATTATATAAATTTAATTTAAATTCCAAAAAATAGTGTATATTTATTTTATTAAAATATAATAATTTATACCCTATTATTCTGATATGTTTATATTTTCATAATTAATTATACTTATCTTTAATATAAATCATAAAATTTGGAAAATATTTCTTTACAATATTGTTTTTTTTTTATTATAACTTTTTATTATCTTGCAAGTTGAGTTCTGTGTAATAATAAAAAAAAAATTAAATTTGTAATCCATAAACTATTTTTTAAAATCAATTATCAGATAAAATTTTATATCTGACGCCTTTTCAAATTTTCAGAATATGTACTTACACGAATAGATAAGTAACACAAATACATTGTGTAAAAGTAAAATAGATTATATAAGGATAGACAGTAACTTTGGATATTTGGTTAGTATGCACGCTTCATCTTAATTTCTAATATTGATGTTATTTTATTTGAGTTATTATAAGTATAATCTCCATACTCTCCCATAGTGGGATCAGGAGTACTTTTTTAGGTTTAATGTTCAAAATTTATAACTCTGAGTTTATATATATATACTAAACTACTCACAATATATATATATTTAGTATATGTTACTAGACAAAAAACGCGTGCACTTGACAAACCGCGTCTATTAGACAAAACGGTCTACTAGGACCAAAGCGCGTATAATATGAGTGACCATAATATAACGTGCAATATTATATTAAACTGACAAATACTATATATGCTAATAGACAAACCGCTAATTGAGATAATTAAGAAAAACACGTTAGTAGACAAAACGTCGTTACAGACCAAATAAAATGTAGTATTAGTATACTTGAAATACCTCAGATAAAGCTGTGTTAAGAAAAAAAGTAGCGTTATATAAATCACCTAAACCTAACGCTTATGTAGTGAAATATAAATAAATATTACTGATAGTTGATCAATAAAAGCGAGCTAAACTGAACAGCTAACCGGTGGAAAAGGGAATACATGTTGGAAGTGACTGGCTACAATTTTAATGCCGGAAAAGTAAAAAAAAAGAAAAACATAGAAAGAGAGAAGAGAGGAGTCAGTTACTCATGCAAAGAACTTACTGAGAGTCAGCACAGGGAAAATAGATGAGATATTACAATTATATATTTAGGAAATTCCTGGTAAAAATTTTGTACGTTAGTAAAGAAAACGAATGGTGATAAATAAAAGAAATAGAAATATTGTTTACATAGTAACTGTAACTGATGAGTAATTTGGAGTATAGAAAGCACATAATATTAAGAGATCTTATGTCTAATAACAATAACTCAAGTTGTAATGAATAAAATAAATCAGATCCCTCAATAAATCTACTAACTATTGTCAGTTTTTTACTTGGTAGTAGCCTAAATAATACTACACAGACAGGGAACGTTGTACTAGAAGATGATATCCCTCACACAGTGAACAGATGTCGTGAGTCTCTCTCGGACAACCTATCCGGGGAGACCTACTGGTGATATGATAAGGACTATATTCCATCCCCTTCCAGGAGTAGTGCCTGATCCACGGAACCCCGCTCTTTGGTATTTGGGTTCGCGGGGGTTCCTTCCGCCCCTCAACCAACCCCTACGGAAGTATGCACGAAAACGTCCCGGCCCCTGTGTTCCCCGTCGGCTCGAAGCCCCCTACATTCCGTTTAATAATAAACGCTGTAATACCTTTACAAAGATTGACTAAGAATATACAAACGTATACTTATGTCCCTCCTCCAAGCGAGAACTCGAGGTGCGCTCACTGCCAACCAGAAAAGATAACAGCGCAACTTTCAAGAGGTTTATTTATTATTAATTGTTTTTGCATTTCCCTAACCACAATTTTACAGATTCCAAAAATTGTTTTCTTATCTTGCCCTGATCAGACGTTTTAGTTAGAGCATATAAGACGATGCGCTTTTTATTTTATTGTATTATTCTTTTTGTTTTGTTATACTATTGATCCTCTCTATTTTTTCCTTTTTGTTAGCAGTCTGTGTCATACATGTGATAAGAATTGTACTCAGTAGAATTCCGAACACTAATTCCTTTACTTTCGTATATTCCATAAATAGTCTAATAATGGTACATTATTGATGGTAAATTTTTAAAGGAGGATATGAAGGAATGTGATATTTTCGCTTCCTTCTGACCTATATTTCTCAAGTCTTTCTTCCTACACATACACTCTACAACGAATGAATTCAGAAATTTCAAACCCAATCCTTGATTTCATAGGGCTCTTCACCACCTGAACTCTCTTCGTTTCATTTTTTCTACTATCAAGTTTTTATTAACAGGAAAAGCAAGTTCATTAATCTAACGTATTTAGAAACTACCTGGTAATCGGATTACATTTAAAGTTTAGGTAATTAATCTTACAATATTTAATTGTGATAAAAAAAATTATACATTTTTGAAATCCATTCTTTTGAATTTTCTTAATATACTATTTTATATACAGTATTAAAATTATTCATATATCAAACCTCAATAATATTGTTGAATAAATCGAAGTGACAATACAAATGTTTATTTAACTACATAAATATCTAATGAAAAGATATTTCTTTAACTAGCTATACAATAGAATAAAAATAAATAAAAATGCGTTCTAAATCTATATATCTATCCAATAAAACTTTTCTTAAGTAACTTTTGCTGAATGATATAATAATAACAACGTCTTTTTTAATATTATAATAAATATCTGAATATAATATATGTAAAAATATATTATAAATTTTTTAGAAAGCTACATTCCGTACACTAAAGGAGCCAATTAAACCAACATTTTAATATACTATTTTTTTTTCGTTCGGTCTCTTTATATTATCTCTCGCACAAAAAAATAATCACAAATTTTGAAAATATATTATAACAATTTGTGATTCATACAAATGGTTTGAAACTAAATTGTAAACTTTTTTTCATATTTATGTTTTGGTATAATATATAAAACTAAATAAATTACATTAAGGAATAATAATGCAATTATTTTTATGATAAACATAAATATAAATAATAAAAACAAACTAATTAAAAAACCCATAAAAAAAAAACCTAAGGAATAAATAGACAAAATCAAACACTTTATTCCGATTTACCTATCTAGCAATATGTATTGTTAATATATATAATATATAATATTATATATATTATATTATAGATATATATATATATATATAATATATATATATATAATATATATTTATATATTAATATATATATATATATATAATTATGTAAAGTAGTATAGTAATATAGTAGAAAATTTAAATAATAAAATATAATTACAAAATAAAATAAAAAAAATTCTTAGAATAATATATAAATCATCTATGAAAGTAATCTTAAGCCAAATAAAATTAGCTTCTATTACCGTTTTTACACGATTCTTTTAATATTAAACTAAATATAATTGTCTGATATATAAATTAACAATAATAAATATTATACACATACTTTCATTAACGATAATAACTTATTGGATAATCACATAAATTAAGTTAGTATGGACGATAGTTTTGCACTTGAAAAGCCAAATTTCTTTTTTTTTTTTTCATTTTTTTTATTATATTAAATAAATATTTCTATAAAATAATTTGATTAAGAAACTTTACGTTTTAATTTTCTTATCTCTTTACTGCTTAAATAAGTTCACTCTATTTTATTTTTTAAAACTCCCTTTTTATTTTTTCGTTTCTAAATTTTGAGGTCATATATATTTATTAATACTTAAATTTTGAAATCACTATTATATATTATAATATCATTAAACTTCAGTATAATAATATTACATTAATTATGTGATTATTTTATAATATAGTGATATCTAACTAAATTCTCATACCATACATTCATTGATATTGAATCAATGAAGAACATGATATTAATAATAAGTAGTAATATAAATAATATTAATTGATTAATTAATTTTATTATATTAATACTTTAATTAACAAAAATTTGGAATAATAATAAATAATGATATAAAAAATATGAAAGTAATATTTATTTTAAAATTATTATTGATAATATGAATAGGTAGTTATATATGAATTTAAAATAATTAATAAATAACCATTAGTATTATATATTAAAATATTATAAATTATGGTCAGGTGGAAAAAATGAAAATATATAAAATGTGAAATAGAGATAACTCAACTTTACGTCTCTCTAAAAGAACAAAAACAAAAAAAAAAAAAATGGACAACAAACTTTACACTCAAAATCATCATCTATTGCCACTACAAAGACCGAGCTCAAATATTATCTAATCTTTAAAAGATATAATTCTACTCTTCAGAAGTTTCACACAAAACTATTGCTCAATATACTTTTTACCTATGCATTTTATCTGCATATTAAATTTATAAAAACTCTTTTAGTACCAACATCCCATTCTATGATATTCTTTCCTACAGTGGAAAAATTATTAATTTAATATTATCAATAAGATAATTGCTCTTCCATAGAAATATATCTAAATAAAAAAAAAATTTGTATGAGAGATAATTATAAATAATATGTTAGATATATATATATTAATAAGTAAAAACTATAGTTCAACGTAAAGATAAAATATTGAATAAATAAATAAATAATAAATATATATAAGTATGTTATCATTTCAAATAATTGTTTAAGGATTAAAATATATCTGTATTAAATAGGAATAGATCTATGTGAGTATATGTAGGAGAGATCTCGAGATAGAGAGAGGTTGATAGACGAATACCTCTGGACTCCACCCTTTCAATCTTTAGACATATGAATTAATCTATTGCAGTTGAAAATTGAAATTAAAGAATATTTCTAAGTATATTTATCTATCTATCTATCTATCTATCGTATCTATCTATAAGTCAATGAAATCGTAAATCTATCGATATCGAGAGATGAATCAAGTATCTATCTATCATATCTATCTATCTATTATCTAGTTATCAATCGATCCTATCGATCTATCGATCTATCGATCTAACGATCTATCGATCTATTTATGTCTATCTGAATCTATCTATCTATCTATCTATCTTCTAGGAGAAAATAGTTGATTGAATCTATCTATCTAGTAGAGAACGTATCTAGAATCTTTTTAATATATATTTAAAGGATGTGAGCACGTAAAACTTGTTTACGATAATAAAAAATTAAAGATTATCTATCATGATCATAGAGCTAGTCTTAGTGACATTCTGATTCGAAATAGTGCTACTATCTAATCTATGCGATATCTATACGAATCGTATCGTAGTCTATCGTATCAGACTGATCATAATCTAAATCTATCGAAAGATCAGATAATGCTATCTATCTATCTATCTATCTATCTATCTTCTATTTGTTTAGCTTTGTCTGCATCTAGATATGAATATCATGTTCCAAATATTGTTTATTAAGATTATAAATTAAGAAGAAGCTGAAGGAGATTGAACAATAATTTAGAGACGGAACACTAATTTTACAAATAAGGGCTCTCATCAATAATCTATCGAGATGACCGACTTGAGACATCGTATCTAAATCTCAGGGTAATTCTATAGTCGAGTATACTACTCTCCTCATCTTATACTTTATATATAAGATATCCTGTCATATCATAATATCTAAATCAACATTACATATTGGATAATTTCCTACAATTTATTATCAAATAATAAATTGATTTTATAAATAAATATTTAGAAAGACAAAAGAGGATGAATCATGACCAGAAAAGGATGGAATGAGAGAATAATAGAGTAATAAATATCGTATACACTTAGAGAGTATTGTAGTGATTTACTAGATATCTAGGTTGATTTAATCTATCTACATGTCCTACTCTATCTCTAGATTCATCTCATTTCCTCGATGTTTCATTATTAGCAGTTGTGGACGGCCACTGTTCATCCTTTGAGCTAATTAATTAGTTGTGTTCACAAGGGTCGTCTATTCCTAAACTCTTTTTAACTTATTCTCAATTTGCACTATCTATATATATCTCTCTATCTACTTTCATATGTATTATATATATATATCACTATAATTTCACATCATTTACCACTAATTCCAATATAATATCTATTATCTCAATGCCTAACGTACCTTTCCACTACTTAGTATATGGAAGTCCCATATCAGCTTCATGAGAAGGCTCTCTCACTGCATTGATAGCCGTATACCTGTCTCAGGCAACTGACACTCTCAGTCATCTGACGACAGTAGTGTAAATTTGTTGGACCAGAGTGTATTCCTATATCAGTCACAACAAAATACATTCGTACCGCTATTACTCACGAAATGAGTGTGCGATAGTAGTGCATTCAAACATTAAACCTAAATAATAACGCACTGATAAGTGCGTGTGAGAACGAAAAACCACCACCTCCTCTGTTTTTCGAAAAAAATTCATATGATATTTAAACAAGGCATCAATAATGATTTTATTCCGTTATATATCTTAATAATAGTATCGACGCTACACGTCTTACGCACATATCTGGAGATGGTAAGCGATTGAATTGTGACTTGAGGAAAAGCACTGCTCAGATGGAAGTATATAATGTAATGACGGCCATGCAGCAATGGTTCTTACCTATGACTTTGTAAGACCGGCTTAAGCATAAACCTAGTGAGCGGTTTATGTAATTCGAATATGCCCGCTCAATCGGTTTTAGGTATAAATAGTTATCTAAACTTGCGTTGTTCTCCACACTTAGGTGACATACACACTCTCTGTGTATATGATGCATAGAAATTATTACAAGTTTTTTCTTGATGCTCAAGAATTATTGCCATAAGAATAAATTGCCCTATAATGAATATCACACTAAATCTACAAGTTTCCTAATGTATCTATCTCTAGCACGATTGTCTTTTACCTAAGTAATATAATAGAGTAATGACTGAGATTATGATTTTAATAATTACATCCTAACTAATAAATCAATAATAACTCATATTATATATATGAAATTAATAAAAAATAATAAGTAATTTAATAAATAATTTAATTTTTGAAGACTCTTCCATCTCTTACACTAATAAGAGTGAGAGTTACATTAATTAATATGAATACTCAATATACTTATATAAAAATTAATATACAATTTGTGATCCCACTAAGAATATAATCATTCTTAAATTTATTCAAGTTTATTCTTTACTTTCTTCTCGAAAATTAACTCATTTCATTATTATGTATAATATAGTAATTTGTGTGGAATTGTTATTGTCATATTTAACCAATCTTATCTAATTTATAGTATACTATTTTACTCTCTAATCTATTTACTTAATGATTAGTTATTAAATTGTCTATTTCTATTCTATCAATCGCACTTTTTTATTTATTATAACGTTTTATGAAGTGTGAATTCTAAGATGACTCAATCAGAATAAGTTTATATGATAATAATGTTTTTATTTTAATGAAATTAAAATTGAAATGGTTTATATTAGATATATATATAAGCAAAAATAAAAATTTAAAGATTTAACATTATAAAAGGTAATCTTCACAAATGTGCAAAAAAGTTCTAAAAAAAGACGACAACAGAAAATACTTCATCTAAACTGTCTCCAGAAGAAAAAATCATGTCCACTTCTCAGAAAGGTGTCCATAAGTCCGAAAAAAACTCTTTAAAGTAGAGGGCTTACAGCCATCCTGGAGGTTCAAAGGTAAGAGCGTCGGACTTTCCTCTCAAAGTCGCTTCGTTGAATTCTATATTTATGATACTAATGCGAATAAGATATAGAAAATATATATCCTGCTAAGTAGATCATTTATTTTCAGGACTTAAACTTTGTGAGACTTGTATATTGCTTGCAATGATTCGCCTCCGAACTCGAGGCATCTTTAGGTGGAAGTATGAAATGAAATTTAATTTGGTTGCGCCTTACTATGATTGTAATATTATTTGTTAAATAAGTATTCCTACAATATAAATAAAATCTAGTGTATGAGGAATAGCTAAAAAATTACATAGTAATAACTTTTTAAATATAGTAACTTTATCACAGAGAATGATGTGCAAGAAAAGAGCTTATTAAAAAAATAATCGACACATGAAAATACTTTTTCATCTCACTTATATCTTCTCGCAGAAAGAAAATATTAAATGAATACATTTCTTATAATAATTTGAGCGCGGAGATATCTGATAGAATAGAGAGAAGTATTTTGGATAAAATGCTTTTCAATAATATTAATAGAAATCTATTTTCTTTTAAATATTGGTATGAATTGAACTTTATATCTTATTCATTTTAAAATTCTATATTTGGATTTCCAGACTCGCTTCGGTGTGCTAGTAATTGTAATACAGTCTAATCGTTTGTTTATTTAATATTGCAGTGTGCTTTATAAAATGAAAGTTCCATAATCACTATTCAGTAGATATTAATAATTCACTATCTAATTTAATAATGATTAAAATGATTGGTACTATTATTATTATATTCTTAAAATACTTGAATTTATATAGAATTAAATCAATTTACACTGGTTAATATTTCTATACCTCAATTATGGCTCATTGTGGCTTCGACAACCTACGTATATGTATAAAATATTATGACCACTATATCAAATGTAATACAGTGTCAAGGAGTGTAAAATATATGGATGCACTCAATTTTTTATCAATAACCAGTTCTTACCTTATTAACAGCTGGATATTATTCGAACCACATAAACCGCTCGACCATTTGTGCCCCCGGTCCCGTGTAAACCGAGTTGCTATACGTCAATACATCTTCCATCCTGAGAGTACTTATCACTATAAAACAACAATACTCATTCACTACTCAGTTACATGAAATTGGTGCCGATTTAAATGATAGCCCAATTTTTTGTTATTCTTTCAGTTCGTTTATTTTCATAAATAGATTGTTGTATCTCCTAATTTCCGTGCGTTTATAGTTTATGTGTATAGCACAAATTTATCAATTTTATAGTATCAGTATTTTCGTATGTGTGCGTAATATCTCTACTTCATACTACTGAAAAAAGAATCTTTTTCATCTTATTCCTATAGTGTGAAAGCACAAAAATTAAAAATAAATCAACAACCCTTTTTTTGTTTTCTTTTCTATTACTATATATATATCGTAATACAGGAAGATTATTCTCCTGAAGCATATCCATGTAGCTTTAAGAAACCCTTAACCATGATAATTTGAAAAGGTATCATGGAATAGTTCCTATATGAAAAAAATCAAATGAATTAATAAAAACTCAAATAGATTCTCCCTTTTAATTTAAATAATAGTTGAGATATTTTATTTAGGTTTTAATCGTCCATTTGTGTTCTATTACACTTCCTACCTTATAAATAATTAAGAAATTTGTACATTATATGTTGCTTATCATTGGAAATTGTACACATATTTTAAATCAGATAAATATATTTAATTCCTGCCTCTTTTATATGTAGGTAAAGTAGAATATCAATATTATATATATAATAATATATAATATAATTATTAATTTAATAAATTATAGATATATATAAATATATTGTTGAAATATGTAAATATTAATAATATATATAGAATATATACTAATGTATATATATATAATATATATATGATATTTTAATATAAATGTATAGATTTTATTTGTAATAATGCTGATAAACTTAAAATATATCTTATAACTATAGATAAATTATAATAATGTACTTCGATTAATTTTGGAAACAATTGGTTATTTGTGTATATTTATTTTACAATAACTGGGAATGAAAAATAATTATACTGAATAATTTGTATTTTTTTCTAGAATTCCTATATATTTTCTAGTAATATTCATTTATAAAATATATTTCATTAGTTATGGTACGCTAATAAATCAAAAAAAATAATAATAAATAAAAAATATCTAACAATTACAATATATATAATCAATAAATATCAAAAAATCAAATTATATATTTTTATCTTAAAAAAAAAATAAAAAAATATATATCTATAAATATAATTCATCAAACCCTGTTGTGAAGTTAATAATATAAACTTCTCTTATAGTATAGTGAGATAATAATCATAAATGTGAATCTGGAATACTACTCAATGTTATAGCTAATAGTATAGTAGCTTAAGATGAATTCATGGCAGATTATTTTTTTATGAATTTTTCTAAAAGATTCTGATGTAATAAATTTCTTAGTTAGTCTAACGTAGGAACTGAGAAGAGATATACTAAAATATACTAAATTTATATATCTGACAAATTTTAATGTACAAATATAACATGAGACACAAATTATTTCAATTGGGAAATATCTTCTTAGCACAGATAAATACTTTTGCTCCTCATTTCGATTCAACTAGTATTCTACCGTATAAATGAAGTTTTTTTACATTAAACTACAGCTCTAATACACTAATATAAATACTCAATTATAACACTTATTTAAATTATCTATATATATAATTTTACAATTAACTTCCTTATTCTATATCTTCCTACCTCTCTTCTACTCTACATTCCTACTATCTCTCTTTACTTTATTTATTCTTATCCATCTCTCTTTCTTTCTATTTAATTTATCGTGGTATCCATTTACATTATGATATAGATATATATTATAATAAATGTTTAGTTGGACATCCTTTGATTCGGATTGATAAAAGGTCAGGCTCATGATATAGTGACTGCACGGAATTACGCTATGTGAGTTGGGGGCTTTTATGTCATATGTTCTAGGTTCCTCCCGGATGCCAATTGGCAAAGTTGCCTTTCGTCAATTGATTATTATCGGGCTCTCCGATAAGGCTTAACTTTACCCCATCTTACTAATTCAGTAAGTGCTTAGTGGTGAATATAATTAATCGGTGAGGGAATACGAAACTTTATAAGTATAAAGCCCAATGTGTTGGCGGTGGTCTTCTTATACCACCGACGAAATTTAACTCTTTAAGAGTGTTATAATCTTCTACATTCATTAACGCTAATTGGCTATATACAATCAATATCACGCGCTATAATTAAATAATAAACTACAATGTCACGCAGTGATCCATCCTTAACTCCATTTGAAGTTTATAATTATACTAGTCGTTCTAATAATTACGTCCACTAAATCTATGTCCATCATCATCTCATTGATTATTCCTCAACTGGACTCCATCCGTCGTCGCCATTTCTTTACACTATGGTTCATAACCCATTCTTGCTTGGATCGTCCTCTTCAAAAGCCTTCCTTTAAGAATTGACTATTCTGTATGTTATTTATTTATTGTTTACTATATTTTTATAGTAAAAAACATTTCAGTTATCATTTGATTTTTCCACGTTTAATTAACCGATAGATTTGGAATACATTTTTTATTATATGGTATTTTTTATTAGCCTTTGACCATTTTTCTTATCGCTTATCCTTCTTTTCTTCTTTTCTCTAATTTAATATTCCATCCTACAGTCTAACTACCTTTGTCCTGTATCCGTCTAATTTTTCTTTTATTTCCTTTTTTGATATGAAGTTCTTCCATATGTCATTTCTTTTTCATTAACCTCTTATAGTTCTTTTTTGTTATGCTAAATTAACGTCTAGATTTTTTTTTTTCTCCTTTTATTTGTATATTTTTACTAGTATTTTTTTTTATTTTTTTTTAAGTCTAAACGTCGCTGACTTGTTATTCTGCGACAACATTTTCTATTATTTGTTCGATTTTATATGCTGTTATCTTTTATTTTTGTCTTATTTACTTTTATTTATGTATTTTAAGACTGTAACAATACATTTTTTCTCTTTTTTTAATTGTTTAATATTCTCTATTACATCTTATTGGCTTGATCTTCACGACTAATTCTTTTCACTTTTTTTATTATTCTATTTGTCAGAAACTTTTTTTCCATTATGCTATAAGCTCGAGCTCAAAAATTAATCTTTTTGAATTAGATTATCTCATTAATTACTGGATATTGATATAAGCTTTTCATTACATTTTTACGGCTCAATGTGAACTCTACTTCCTACTCTTTGCATAAAATTATAGATTATTTTTTGTCTTTAGAATTTACTCTTTATCTATCCATAATGTAAATATTTTTCCTGAAAAATCAATTTCCTAACTTCCTTTCATTTACAACCTAAAAGCCTCTATCTTCAACTTCATTCACTTTGACCAGCTCCTAACCCTAGGTAATAATTTTCAAGATAATCAATTGAACCTTCTTCCAACTACTTCTTTTTCATCTTCCTTTGAATCTTTGAACCTTCTCTATTCTTCTGTTACCTTCTATGGCCTAAATCATTTGTTACCAAGGTTTACCCTCTCCACCTTCCTAAATGCTAGATTGGATTTGTAAACTTCAATCTCGTGCCCGTATCTGTTGTCTATCGTTTCAATTTCATGTGCGCGTATAATTGAGTAAGACAAATTCTTGTAATTATCTATGCTTCATTTAAAGATCGTTTTCCGTCAAAGGCATATACATAGGTCAGGTGAGATGGATCGTTAACGTTATCAAATGAATTGTTTAGATTTAATAACTATGTTTTTCTAAATTTCAACGCGTGCAGTTGATGAATAAACGAGCTCTAAATTTTAAACTTGTAATATTAATTGTCGATTATTTGAATATTAAATATGTAAAGGAAAATCTTCCACTTGTTTTTATATAGTATTGCTCTGTTGCTTATATTTATGGATATTTTGTGGTTACAACTAAACTTGGCTTCTAACTTATTTATTATAGCAATAATTCTTTCCTCTTATTATATTGACACAAGTATTGGGTTAGTCTTTTATATTTGTTTTTTATTAAGACAAAAGTATATTGTTTGGAATAATCATGGATTGTAGACATGCCTTCTCTGTTAGGAATGTGTGACTTGTGTCAGTCGCTGTGTTTTCGTGGTGTTTTTCTCTGCACAGATGATAGTGTCTTTTATTTGATTGGTGTCTTGCTAAATAGGAAATAGAGTTTGTGATTGTGGTCACATTGGGCAGTCCATGGGCTTTGGTTCTTATAGGGATATTTGGCTTTGGTACTTGAGAGTCTTTGGTTGCCTTTTTTGTTGTTAGGTCTAATTCTTAAGGATAAACATACTATTTTAATATAACTTTTTTTAATAAAATATGATAGTCTCCAAACTATTTTTGTCATGTTAATTTTTATTCATTATTATTTCAAACCCATTACTTGAAATCAATATACAAAGTCTATCCTGTTCATTGTATGGTAAAGTATTTGAGAGAGAGGTGATGGCAGAGTAAGTTTGTTAATAAGTGCTTTGTTTTTTCTTTTTTCCGTTTTCTATTTAATGAAAGTATGTTATAACTTTAATGCATAATCATGATCTTTCACCAAATTTGTCAGGTATAAGATTTTAAAAGATGTTTTGTTATTTTATATGATTGTTGTTTTGTTTGTTGTTGCTTGACTTGAGTGGATCGTATTTTAATGCAAATAGGTTGTGTTATTTTTTCGATAAGGATATCTAACTCGAATATTCAACCTACCATTATATTTTACAAATTAATGCATTTTTTTTTTGTTATTAAAAATTGACTTTTTTTTTTTAGACATATATTTTGTCCATTTCTTAACTTACTGTTTTAAATTTGAGCTAGCCTTTTGCTGTTGGCTCTAAATTTTTTGGTTATTAGGAAATAGTTAAACTTTATTAATTTTTTTTTAACTTTTCTGTAGGTTGTATGTATTACATATTATATATTATTATTATATTATATATGTTAAAGATTTAAAGCAAATACGTTTATTGTTGCGTAACGATAAACATTTTCGTATATTTGTTGTATGGTTATAAAGTCTTTTCTTCATAAAGGATTACAATTATTTTATGTAGAAGGAAAAACATCTAAATCTAAATTTATTTCGGAGTTTATCTATATAAATAGAGGATTTTTACCCAAGGTAATTTTCTGTCTTTATTACAGCTTGAAAATTTTTATTATATTTGTGTTTTACTTTGTGTTATTTTGTTTTTACTATTATTTGTATATATTTTATTTTAGAAATATTTTATATGAGTATTTTGGTGTGTAGTTTTTTTTTGTTCTCGGGATTTTATGAGTATTATATATTATATTTATATATAGGCTTTACAATAATATGGTTGCGTAGATTATTGCGCGTGTAGTAACTTAATTTATGATAGGTTATAAATGTGTTTATTATTTTTAATATTGATTATTATTAGTTATGTTTTTATGTATTTAGTTTGTGAAAAAATTTCAAGTATAATATTATTTAATAAGCTCCATATTGGTTTTCCGCTATATTATGTATTAACTTTTGAGTCCAATACCCAAAATATTATTCATTAAATTGACGATTGAAGAATCTTGATATGTAGAAGGGTAGTGGTTAGTGATAGATAAATAATTATTAGGAGTTTTGAGGGTGTTCTTTGGCGCTCGTTAATTGCTTGGCTGCAGGTTTGGCAGCGAAGAATAAATCAACTGATTGTTTTACATGAATTTTTTATTTTAAATATAGAGATATGCGAGATGATTTTTGAAATATTAAGTGATTTTTTTATTGGTAAGATTTGGTTTGGTGTGTTTCTTTCTAAATTATTCTGGAATTATACGTGTGGCCTTAGGATTATCACCTAATTGTTAATGAGTGATGGTTATATTTTTTTCATGTTCTTATATATATATATTAAGTCATTTATTATTGTTTTTCAAATCATTTTTAATAAAAAAATATAAATTCAGAAATGTAAAGATAATTAATTAATTACCTTATATTTATTATCTTAATTAAACTAATTATAATTTATAAATTATATATATTATTTATATATATATATTTTATATATATTTATATATTATTATTATATATATTATATATATATGTGGTTAAGATAGAAAATGGTTTTTTTTATTATTTTATTTTTTATATTTTATATTTTTTTTTTTCTGATATTTATAAAAATTAGAGTGGTATATTATATTATTTATTGTTGATTTTATTGGAATGTTATTTTTTTATTATTTTTTTTTTAATTAGTTCTTTTTGCCAATTTTTTCTCTCATTTATTTTTTTTAGAATATAAGTGTTGCTATTTCATAAAAATATTTTTTTTTACAAATTAATAATAGCTTAATTTTTGTCTAAAAATATAAAAATAAATAAAAGAAAATCACCAGGAGAAATTAGTAAATTTTGGAATAAATTTTTTTTAAAGTTATGCATTATTATCTATAAAATTGTATCTTTTTTTTTTGGTGTTTATTTTTTTTGCGTCAAATCTGTGAATCTATGAAGGAAACGCGATGTGTTACATTGCTCCATATTATTATTTTGACGTTGTTTTTATTATGTTTTTTTTATATTATTATATAGCTGTTAGTATTGATTATCTAACTTTATTATAGTATTATGGTTAATTTGTATTGGGTATGCTCCAGTGACAATTATTTTTATATTTTCCTACTTCTTATTGAAACTATATAACACAAATATACTAAGATAATGTATTTAAAAACATATTGTATATTTGGTAAGTGGAGGAAGATTCAGTTTTTAATTTTTAAATAATTACAAAAATCCGGTCCTCTCTCTCTCTAATGTGATGGTGTCCTCATTTTTGATTAAATTTGATTTATATATTTATATTTTTTTTTTTGATAACCAATATTAATATTTTTTATTTTATTATTTTTTTGTAATTAAATTTAAAGTTTTTTCCATATTTACAGGTAATTATGAGGATTGGAAGTAATTGTTTATTTTTATTTTTTCTTGATTGGTAATTCATTTAATCATGTAATTTTATTTTTAAGTGATTTAACTTATCATTAGAATTCATCATTTTTTTTTTTTATACTTATTACATTATCATTATTGACAATGGTTAAATTATTGGAACCTATATACTGTACCATTCATTATAATAAAGGGCATATTAATTAATTTTTTTTTTTTTTTTTTTTTTTTTTTGGCATTAAATTAATTTCGCTGATAATCAGATGAATTTTGGGATATTTTTATTGGGCAGTTTAACTTGTTTTTTAATGTGGGTTTTTATTGCAATTCCTCTGCTTAGTTCACCACAGACATTTCTCACTTATTATGGTTCAGAGTCTGTTTATGCTCTGGTCCCTAACTTTTCAGACTTTCAAGGGTCTACTGTAGAAAATTTTAATTGGAGAATTATATACATTTAAAGTGACATGTGACTAATATTTTTTCTTTTAAATAACCAATTTTCTTATTCTTCTAAAGTGTACTGTGTACTTTTTTAATTTTTTAGATGTTAATTAATATTTTATTATTATTATTGCCTTATTTAATTAGTTACTCCCCAAGTATTTGTTTACTAGTTACAAGAACAAGCTATCAGAGGATTGGTTGTTGGTTTGTTTGTTGAAGATGTTTGTAATATAACTTGTTTTACTATTTTTGGAAGACTTGTATTTAAGTCCAAATTCTTATAATCCAGAAAAGGTATAATTATATATTTTGTATACTTTACATATCTCTTTGACACAGAAGATCTGTTAAAGAAACTGTATTGAAGTTCGTGTCTACTTGTTCATTAAGTCATAAGCAATCTAGTAAGTATAGATGTTTTTGTGTCATCGTTTTCGTCTGAGAAGATGACATCTTTGAGAGTAGGGGAAGGGTATTATATTTAATGAATTTTATAATTTGTTTTCATGAAGGTGTAATCCTTCAGAGCGGAGATGGATTAACATTATTATTCCGATGTGTGAGTGGTCAAAGTTTGTTCTGTTATGTGATATTTTTGGGAGGATTGTGCTTGAAGTATGTTTTTGTGTTTTATTTTGGTATATACAGAAATCGTTTTTTTGGGTTTTTTAGGTTTCAATGTTCATCAATGAGAGTAGGTTTTTTTTTTTCTTTTTTCTATCTTAGCTATCGAGGGAAGCGTTTTACATAACTTAGTATGGTATATTTTTTTTCTGTAGGGGGGATTTTGAATAAATAAAATTGGTGCAGGGGTTGTTGTAATGTTTTGTATGCAATGAGGCTGGGTATTTGAGAGTTGATTTTCTATAAAAATTGACTAGCTTATTCTATTTGTCCAAGTATGGGCTTTTATAGGGAGTTTATATTTGGTTTTCTTTGTGAAGTGGTGATAGGTTCGTTGTTAGTGAGGTGTAGCTTCATTATTATCCGTGATTAGTTTATTTGTATGTTTCTAGTTTCCTGATTGTTGGATTGTTTGAATATGTGATTGGTGCCCAGGCAGGTAATGATTGTCAACCGTAGAAAAGGAACGGAAATGTATTTGTCTTTAAGGTACTATTATGTAGGTCTCTTTCATGGTCTGGCTTCAATTAGTTTTGTTCAGTTTAATTGCTTTCAGCGTATTTAATTTCTAATGGCTATTATTATGATTAGTTATTATTATTTGTGTTTGATTTTTTGTGGGGTAGTGAATTGTCTTGTTTGTTTGTTATCAATAATCCTTAATACTCTATTGGATTAGTTGGTTTTTGTTTTTTTCCATTCGGTAAATATAATTATTCGTATTTCAGAATTTAGAATTAATTATATTTGCTTGAGTCAATTATTTGTTGTTTAATTTCTCTTCTGTTTGGGGTTATTATGTATATTTTGTATGATTGTGATTTTTTTGAGGTGTATTTTGCAGTCATTTTCTGTTTTTGTTTTTGTTAGTTTTTTTTAGTTTTTAACCCTTCCTATTTTTTTTGTTTGTTTATTTATTTATTGTTGTTATGTCTTCTTTTATTCTTATGTCTTGTATTATTATTTATATTTTTTTGAATATGTTTGGTTTTTTTGTATTGATATGTTTTTATGTATTTATTTCATAAAATAATTATGCTTATTTAAATATTTTTTATTGGATAGTTGTTGTAATTTTGGATGTTCCATGCTATATATTATTATGGTTTTATATAGTTATTGTTTGGTTTGATATTAGTGATGGTTTTTCCATGGGATATATCTGCTTATATTTTTATTTTTTTTTTTTATGTATTGTGTGGTGTCATTGTTGGTTTTTCCTTTTGTTATGACTTATTTCTGTGTTAGTGTATATTTTTTGTCATTGTCAAGAGTGACTATTTGTATGATAAGTGGCTTTGCAATATTTACTTTTTTTTTTTTTTGGTTTTATTTTTTTTATTATTTGTTTGTCTATTTATTTTCATAGTTTGTTTTTTCTTTTTTTTTGCTTTTGTTTGATGTTTTAAAGTTAGTTTTTGTTTTTGTTAGATCATGTTGGTTTTGATTTATGTGTTTACATGTAATATTGTGTAGATTTATACTCATGTATGGGGAAATAATTATTTCGATTTATTTTTTTTTTGAATTAATCTATTTTTTAAAAATTATATCTTTTTTTTCTTGCTCTCCTATTGCATTATTTGATTATTGACCAAAATATATGTTTGCCATATATTATATATTATTTTGGGTTGTAAACTTATGTTTATTTTTATATTTATATTTTATATTTTCTTAAGTATATTTTTTATTCTTTTTTTATTTTTTATTATTATTATTATTTTTTTTTATTTTATTTAATTTATTTATTTTGTTTTTAATTATTATTTTTTTTATTTTTTTATTTTTTATTATTATTTTATTATATTTTTATTCTATTTTTATTTTTTATTTATTTATTTTTAATTTATTTTATTTTGCTTGTATTGTTTATTTTATTAATTTTATTTTATTTTATATTATTTATTTATTATTTATTATTTTTTCATTATTATATTAGATTTTTTATATATTTTTTTTTATTTTATTTTATTTATTTATTTAATTTTAATTTATATAATTATTATTTATTTTTTTTATTTTTATTATATTTATATTATATTATTATTTATTTTTTTAATATTTTTTTTTTATTAATATTTTTTTATTTTATTATATATTTTTCTGATGATTTATTATTCTTATTATCTTTCTTCAAACAATCTTCTGTCAGTTGATAGTGGTGTTATCATCCTCTCTGTTTTCAGCTGTGAATTTTTTTTTTGAAATCAAGAGTTTATTATTCATCTTTTTTTGTACTTTTCTACCTTTCTTCTCTACGTTCTTTGTTTATCTTCATTATTTATCTCAGTAGACAATGAAAATCTTAGAATAAGTCTGCTACTTTTAAATGGCTAGTTTTTTTTGAGTTTTATTTTGACATTTTGTTAGTTTTTTATTATTTTTTTTCAAAATTAATCCTTTTCTTTTTCCATGTTGAGTGGTGGTTTTCTCTCCTGTTTTATTGTTTATTATGATTTATCAAGCTTTTCTAATATTGATTATTCATCTTGATCTTATTATACTCTTTCCTTTTTTGTTGCTTTTTTCTTCACATCAGTAATAATTGAGCTTTTGTCAGTTACATTCCTGTATTATTCCATTGATGGCGCATTTTTTCTTTGTAGTTTATTCTCATAATTCATATTTTAATATTTGATATTGGTGTCCGGTGTTTTTGTCTTATGGTTCTCTTGTTTTCCCTTCTTATGTAATGAAATCTCTCTCGCTTCTTTTTCTAATTGAATATGTATTTAATTTTTTTTTGTTTTTAGCCCTTTGGCAACAATTGCTGTTTCATAGTTCATATAATTTTTTCAATTTTATTTATTTATGTGCTCATTATTATTTTTATTATTTTTATTTTTTTTTCCTGTTTATATTTTTAATTATTATTTTTGTATTAGCTGTATTTATTTATATTTTATTATTATTATATATATATTTTTTATTATTATTTATTATTATATTTTTTTATTTTTTTGAGATATTTTTTCTTTTTTATTTTTTATTTTTATTTTTTTTTATTTAATTACTATTATGTATTTGTTTAAGGTTATTTATTTTTTTTATATTTATTATTTATTTTCTTTATTTCCTTTTTTATTATTATATTATTTATATTTATTTTGTTTTTTTGTTTCTTAGATAATATTATTTCTGTGTATACTTTGCTTAAATATTCTTGGATTCCCACACCCCGGCATATTTTTTATTATTATTTATTATTATGGATTATTCTTTTTATTTTTTATTATTATATATTCTTTATATTTACACTAATTATTTATTTTTATTATTTTTTTTATTTTAATTATTATTATTTTTTTTTATTTTATTTGCATTAGGTAATTTTTTTTTTTTTATATTATTTTATATTATTAATTATATTTATTTTTTTTTTTATATTATATTTTATTATATTTTTTATTTTTATTTTTTTTTATTTATAATTTAAGAATAATTTTTTATTATTTTTTATTTATTATTTTTATTTAAATATTTTGATTATTTTATTATTATTTGTTTAAAATATATTATTATATTATATTATATTATTTTTATTTTATATCTTTCTATTTTATTGCTTATGGTTAGTTTAACACCTTTGTTTTTGAATGGTGAATGTTTTATTGATATAGATAATTTTCTAACTTGCTTTATGATATTCACTGTATAACTTTTTTTTCCTCTTCACAGCTAATTTCTGCAACATTTGCGGGCATTTTTTTTCATTTTTCCACTTTTTTAGCTAACAATATCTCACATCTAGATTTCACCTCTTATTCTTGAGCTTTCGGGAAAAAAGAATACTCTGTCCACTTTTACTGTTTCTATCCTCAAGTTTCATCCTAAGACAGATGTTTTGCAAATGTACACAATATGTAGTTTCTCTTGTTATATTAGTCTTTCCAAATGATCTACTTTATGCCTTCAGCTCACTTACCAATCTTATACAAAGTTCATCATAGGTGTTGACCGAGCACCGGATTTTTTCGCATCGCATCTGCACCTCTATAATTAAATGCGCTCTTCACCGCATCTCAATATTTTTAAAACCACTTTACCCGATGCGTCGGTCAACCCTAATTCATCAGGTCTTTTTGTTTATCTATCTTTATTCATTATCCTAAATTCTTAAACAAAAACTAAACTTCAAAATAGAACACATTATCTCATCTTTCCCTGAAATCATAATTGTAGATCACCTCGTTGTTCACTGCTAATGGCTTTCCTCTAGTTCTCAAAATACAACTGATGAACTTGCCTACCAATTTCACTACCTATAACAACTTTGAGAAGTTTATTCTTCGGCTCGCATTTGAATGTCTTGGAGATGAACCCCAGATACCACTCTTTCCTTCACGTGCCCCACCTTTCACAGAAACAACTCCAGCTTAGGCATTTAATTTATTATTATAATTCTTGGCACTTCGGTACTGTTAATTTGTTAGACTTGAAGTATTATTTCTTCGACTTTACTTGGAATGATTACTTCTTTGACAGGAGTGGTACCATGGATGGCTTAGAACATAAACCTGAAGTTGTTGAAGTTTACCTCTGGCATGGAGGCGTAAGTTCTATTTTCTTTCTCTTTATCTTAAAACATTCTCGCGCTATTAGTAGTATGAACGTTACCTTCATAAATTAGTCTTCAAGCTAGAAACTCATGTTATTAATATTTCATTGAAGAATCCTGCAAGTCTTTTTATAACTAACTTTGCTTTTTCCTCATTCCCTCCTCTTGTTTCTTCCAACGGCACTATTGCTGTTTTACTTGCTGTGAAAATTAAATCTTCACTTAAACCTTTACCTCTAATTTCACTTTAGGTGATTCACCTGGTATTCCTCCTCTTTCACCTTCCTCAAACTTATTAATGCCTTTCACTGTAATTTCTTCTAAGTATGTGATATCTCTTCTGTTTGAGCTTAATACTAAGAAGGCATATGGTTCTGGTGGTACCTCTGTTATCAAAACTTGCATTTTCGAACTTGTATTGTACATTGATAGCTGTTTAATTTAATTTGACTTTTCCCTCCTGCCGAAAGCGTGCTCTCATTCAATGTGCCAAAAAAAGGGTGATCCTTCTCAATTCTCTTAAATAATGTCCTATTGCTTAAACCTCTGTTCTTTCCAAAGTTTTTGAATCTATCTTTAGCAGGAAGATTTTAAAAACTTATAAATCTTCAAATCGTACCACAGATCACCATTATGAAGTAATGTTCGACTGGCGATCTTCTTTTCCTTCTCACTCTTGTTTTTTGGCATCTCGGCAGAGTATTTTAATGTGACGCTGGACATAGTGAAAGCTTTCGATATTGTCTATACAAAACTCTGATTTCTAAACTCCTCTCTTTCAGTGTCATTTCTCTTTGATTTCCTTTCCGATCGTTCTGTTGTGCAACTGTTGTAGATGAGCACCAATCAATAGTGGTCCTGTACATGCTCTCGTTTGTTTCCAACTCTTTTTGCTACTTTCATTAATAACCTATCCACCTTTATGCTCATTACTATATATCTTTTATTGCTTTTCATTTTTAAAAATCATTTCCACTGTCAAAAAGGAGTAGATTCTATGAAGGTAGCTTAGAACAACTGATCTCTGATCATTTCTATTTTAATTGAAGAAGAAAAAATGTTGTTTTTAATAACATTAAGTACTCACTTCGTCATATTTACAAATTTTGACTTATTTTTCACAAATTTACTAATTTTTAATAAACAATGTTAACGTGTAAAAAGAAAAAAAAAAATAAAAAAAAAAAAAAAATAAAAAAAAAAAAAAAAAAAAAACACTCTCTAGGAAGGAAGCCTAAATTCTAAAAAATTAGTAAGGTTTACTATATTTGTGTTTACCAAAAATATTTAACTCTGCCCCCTAACATTTTATTCAGATTTCAATACAAATTATAAAAAGGAAATAAATAGTTCAATTTGACTCATCTAGCATCTAATAATTTAAATTTACCCAATAATGTTCCATCACACTCAAGATGGGAACGACTGAGCTAGAGAAACCACTTCAGTATCTACTTTCTAAAATTGTTAGGTAAAAGTATCAGAACACTTCTTTAAAACAAAAAATATTCGGTATTCGGTAAAAAAGGTATCTCAACCAATTTTTGTAAGAACTTTCAGATAATCTAATGTAACGACTCTTAGAAAAGTTTGAAATACCTATCAATATAGTCTTTAAAAATGCCAAAAATTAAACTATCACCAGTAAAGTAAGTAGCAGCACCTTAGCATGTATTAAAGTATAATATACTTCATAATCAGTAACTCATTACTAGACAATACCTAAAAGGATGAAATAATGTTTTTAGTAAGGAAAGTAGAATTTTAAAAATTATTGACTAAATGATAACATTTGTTGTTATTAAAGTAGAGATCGATATATTTACAAAGTGAATCTGGGATAAGTTGTTGTCATATACATTTTCTTGGCAACAAAATATTAATTTTTTTTTATTTGTGTTAAACTTGGGGAAAGGAACTTACAAGATTCTTTGGAAAGTAGTATACAAATGCCTCCAAAAGTTATAATTTAACTACAAGACCTTTTGCCCAGTTCTCTTCTAAAATAGTATGTACATTAACCTCTCTTCGTTTAAGTACGATATATATATTATATATATATATTATATATATTAGTCTTGTTTATAGTAGTATTATATATATATATTATTTATATTTTTTTTATTAGTATTATGTTTTTTACTATATAAGGTTAGTATTATATATATATAATATATAATATATACAGTTTATTTGTTAGTATATATATAATATATATAGTGAATGTGTTATTGTATTGGGGGGGTTATAAGATATTCCTGTGCAGTTGTTCAGTCATATAGGATCTCTCTAAATTGAAGATTTATTATTTGGTGGTGGGTTATTTGTCGAAACTGAAAAAGCAATCGAGGAATATGTGCGTTTTTATGATATCAGGGAATGGATCGTCGCGTACATTTATACTATTCCCAGCGACATTATTCATACCGTGGCAGATGGCTTAATATCTGGTTTATTTCTTTAAGCTGACCGATTTTGGCTTTCAGCTTCTGTTGATATGCATGAAAGACTATAATTTGAGAAGATTACAAAGAGAGAAAATAGAGGATTTCATGCTAGAAACCTTATGATAATGGGGAGAAAAGAAGTTAGTCAGTACTTTCTTGAGGTTATATTGTAGTTTATTTGAATGTTATTTTATGATATTGTTATAGGTGGTTTTTGTTGTTGTTTTATAGTTTATTTATATTATATATATATGGGTTATTATTTCTGTATAGTATATTAATTATATTATATTTAGGGTATATAATATATATATATTTATTTATTGTTAGTATATATTACTATAATATTATATAGTTAGTATATATATTTATAGTATTAGTTTAGTATGTTATTATGGATGGTAGTTTGTTTGTATAGTAGGGTAGTATATTATTAGTATATAGTATATTTTATGGGTAGGCGACCTTGCGACGGGGAAACCTCACTGATGGTTCATTTGGTTCGGGTCAATGTAGGGTTTCATTAGCCCCGGGTGTTCGCCTTTAAAACCATATCCCAATACTTATTAATGCATTCCTTTCCGTTTCGGTGCTTTCTGCCAACTCACATTCTTCTTCAGTCATTCCTCCTTCACTGACTCAAACCACATTTTCTTGGTTTCCCAAATGCGGTACGAGGTCGCCTAGGGCTACAATACCCTTTCCGCCACAATAATATCCACTTGAACCAACTCAACTATCACCTATCTTTTCCATAGGACCAAACCTCTCAATGTACTTACATTTATTCTCTCAATTTACTCCCTTACTTCACACACAACGTTACTCCTATTTTGCGGTTCATCGCTCATTTTATCAATTATTCTTCTCACACCTAACTGAAATTCTGAAATTGTCCCGGATTTCTGAAATTGCCTTCTATATTTCTTATTATAGACCATAGTTTCACTACTAATACATTAAACACAGTAACGAACATACCCTCATGGGTAAGTACCCTAGCGCACTCCAATGATTCTTTTAGTCCCTTTACTTCGACCAAGGATTTAAATTGGCACCACCTCTTCCACAATCCAACCATTTCCAACTTTCATATTGTTCTGTGCGTCAGACTGTTCCTTATGTAGTCCAAGATACATCCTAAAATATTAAACTCAGACACTTGTTCCAGCTTGCTCACCATCTAACATAATTCACACTGAGGACCGTCTCACTCACAACCTAACCAATAACCTTAATATCTTACCATTTCACTTTCAATTACCCATCCTTTTACACACCCTGCCAAATCCCTTTACCAATCCTCTCAAAACTCCTCCGATTCGCCACACAAACACCGAAATCCGCATATAATAGGTAGGTGCACCCTCCATTCTCGTCTTCCGATTCTCACACCTTCCCCTGCAACTTCCCCTCTAATTATTTCATAACACCAAGTCCGTATATTCTAAATTCAGGAGTAACCAAGAAGACAGAATCACATCTGCCCCCACTCTGCTATTAATTTAACCATGTCTACTTTCCAACTCCATTTATTCTTACACACGGGTCACTATATCGCCATCACACTTTTGATTCCATTCAGAATCCTACCAACAACACCATATATCATAACACCTGACACAGAATATCCCTATTAATCCTATCAAAAATTACGCCTGTTTCAAATCCATAAAACCTAAATGCAATTTATTATTCTCTCATTTTCTCAATAATTTGTTTCAATGTAAAGATTTTATCCATACATCCTCTACCACTTCTAAACACTTTATATATAATAATATATATATCATATATATATTATATATATATATATATTATATATATATATATATTATTAATATATATATATATATTTATATATATATATATATATATATATATATATTATATATATTATAATCATGGAGGATGTAAAGGGGCTAAGTCCTGAGTGCTATAGGGTCTTTACATGAGGGTATGGTTGTTACCTTATTGTATTGCAGTGAAGTGAGACTATGGTCCAAAAAATAAAGAAGTATAGATTCTAAAAGTTCAATGTGTTCATGATGGCAATCTTAGGGCGTGCTTAGATGTGAAAAGAATTGATAAAATTAGGAATGAACGTATTAAAGAGTTGTGTGGTGTGAGAGGGGTAAATGAGAGAATAAAATGAAAGTATTGTTTGAGGGATGGTTTGTGTCATGTGGAAAGAATGATAGTCGGGGTTAAGCGGATGTATATTGGCGAGTGTCTTGGGAATCGACCGGTTGGGAGACTGAAGAAAAAGTGGATTGAGTCAGTACAAGGAATGTCTGGAGGAGAGAAATGTGAGTTTGGCAAGGCAAGAAGAAAAGGTGCAAAATAGGGGTGAATGGCGGGGTTTTGTGAGGGGGTATGGTTGTGGCCCACCTGAAAGTATGTTGAGATGGTTTGGTCATGTGGAAAGGATGAATGATAGTCGGTTGGTTAAGCTAATGTATAGTGGCGAGTGTGTTGGGAACCGACCGACTGGGACCGAAGAAAAAGTGGATCGAGTCAGTAAACGAGTGTCTGAAGGAGAGAATGGTGGGGTTTTGTGAGGGGGTATGGTTGTGGCCCACCTGGGCCAAATGATGAACCCTTAAATTGACGATTTACCATAGTGGGGGTCCGTCGCGCATTCCCGTGAAGCTCTAGGGTGGATTTTCTGACTGCGACGAGTGCTTACTAATTAATGGTACAGAGGAGGCGGTAAGGCTGGGCTTTCTTTTCGACTTTTGTCATATTCTTCTACTGCTTTTCTTTTCCGATGCATGTAGGCACCTTACCCCCAGTCTTGGGGAGAAAAGGGTAGATGAAGAAAGAAAGAATATATATTTTAAGAATTAATTCTTTTGCTCTTTTAGTATAGCATAAATTGATACATATTCATAAATGTTTTTGAAAAAATCGATTTTTATTCCTATAGCGAATTAATTTATGCAATATAATGTAGCCTTTATTATTAAATTAATTACTGTTGAAACTGCAATATGTCATGTGTAATTCGGGATTATGACTCTCTTGTAATTAAAATAGAAATTTTGTAACAAAAACTGTTTAATTAATAAAAGTTAGTGGTAATTCAATGAAGAAGAGTAATTGAACATTTGGATTTGAGGCAAATAAAACTTTTTGATCTTAACACTTTATTATTTACATAGGACTTATTGCAGATTTGACAAGGTTTTGTTTTCTGCATTATTTTAAGGATACATTTTTTTTGTTTTATTAGGTACCTTGTATTGTGATAGGAAACAAATTAGACTTGGTTAAAGACCGGGTAGTGGATGCAGAAATGTCCGAATCATGGGTTGCAGCTGAAAGGTTAAAATACTGGGAAACTTCCATATTTGATCGTCAGTCATTAATTGAACCGCTTGTGTTCCTATCATCAAAATTAGCACCTCAACCAAATAAGACAACTTTCCCTCAGTTGTCAATTAGCAGAAAAAACAAGGAGTGATGCTTTTTGCCTCGCAGAGAGTTAAGTGACTAAAAAAGGTAGTCCGAGGAATTTGTATCCTATTTATTTAGTTAATTTAGATTTCATTGTTACACACGCTCGCGCACACAATTTTTATATATTATCCTCGCATTTTATGTAGTCCTTTGTAGTTTTTATTTCGGGCATCGTTGGTAAGAAGGGTGTAATAAAATAAGATTTTAAAACAATTTAAACATTTTTTATCTTTCTCCACATTTATATTACGTTCCTCACTATTTACTATGAAACTATCTTTAAAGGTAAGGTTCACTTCTAGGTTAGTTTGGAGGCAACTAGTATAGAAACATTAGGAAAACATTAAAATAAAAAAAAAGTATGTGAATTCTCTTCGATTAAATTAAAAAAAAAATTACATTGTAATTGAGCTATAAAAACATATATATTTTTACTTTTACATAAATAAAATTTTTATATACAGAATTTCATTACCTTCAAAGCCCCTTTTCATTATTATTTTTTTTTTCAATGTCCATGATATAATATACAGATGTCATCAGACTTTTGTAACGGCCTTCATAAAGAGATTTGACATCCTGATTAAATCGATATAGAGACGATGATAAGAGGGGCAACAAGATACTTCCCAATGATTACCCATACTGAATTTAAATTGAAAATCTAGCATCGAAACCTTATTTCTTTATTCACATTATCTTCTCTACACTTTTATGATAAACAAACTCGCAATCCCGAAGGTGTATTGCTTTATAATGTGAAGGAATAATCTAAGGATTTTATCCGGTTTATCTGTCTAGGTTTCCCAATTCTTCTGCTAGTTTGTTCATTTCTTCGACACCTTCACAATGATGAATAAAGCCTTCAGGAATTTTTTCAATACCATAAAAAGCACCTGGAGTGAAGAGTAACAGCAAATAAAATACAGAAATACTACTAGAATATGCAGTCAACATTTAAAAATTAATGTAACAAAATATCTAACCAGCTATATTTCCAGCCATGGCTGCGATGGTATCTGTATCTCCACCAAGTGAAACTGCATAATGTATTGTTCTCTGAAAAGGATTGTCTGTCTGCAAAATGAAACTTTTATTAGGCTTTCTATATCGGGCACAACTGAAATAAAAAATATACTTACTAAAATCATGCTATAAATGATAGTCAAATAAACTATGCCATTTTATAAAATTAAATTAAAATTTTCTTTAAAATTCAACACCGAACGCAAAGTATTAATAAACATAATAATAATTCTTCAGGCTCGCCACAAATTGGGGGTTGGGTGCGCAAACATGAACCAGAAACAAGAGTTAAGTAAAAGATTAGGACCCAAGTCGACCAAGAAAGATCCCCCTCTCCTCATACCCTTAAGCGAGGGCACCTCGCTGACAAAATCCACCCGAGAGCTTCGCCCACCGCGACAGACCCCTACTGCTGTACCTCTGATACTGACGAGATAATAATAATAGCAAAAACAAAACTAATGTATAGTTTATATAGAACCTAAAATCAAGATCATGAAAAAGAAAAATTATTTCTTGGCATTTTTGTTATGAAGAAGTTTGCAAGAAGAGCTTTTAAAACCTAAAATTATGAATATAACTTTTTTTTTTTCTGCCAGAATATTGAATTCCTGAATTAGAAATGACTTTTTACCCTAAGATCTTAAATATACTATTTTGTCAGAATAAAAAATATTAAATACCAAGCAGACAATAATATTTTTTTTTTACCTCCACTGCCTCAATTTGATTTTGGGCTCGTAAAAATACATATATTGCAGTTGGAACAGAACCTGGAGCAGATATTTCATTTCCTAGAGTGTCTACTACATCACTAATGGAGACATCATTCCCTTTTTCTAACAAAAACTTTATCTTTTCCAAAGCAGAACTATATACATATTCTGATCTTTTATCTCCATCAATTATTCTGTGAAAAGAAAGTGAAACAAATACAATTAACCAATACACTGCTATTTTGATTAAAAAAAAAAAAAAAAATTATAATACGTACTCTTCTTCGGAATATTTTTCTACCATCTTCATACAAGAAATGAGTCTTTCTACAAATGTTAATGAATTAAGGTTTTCTCCTTTATGCAAAAGAGCATCTCGAATTGCAACAGCCTGAAATTATTAATCTTTAGCTAAAACGACTATATTTGGTAGAAATAAAATTACCCGAGTGTATATATTATATATATATAATATATATATCTCATTACGTATATATATATATATTATATATATTTTACATAAATAAATATATATAATATATATATATATATATATATATATATATATATATATCTCTAATATACCTTCATATTATTTTTGTTTGAGAGTGTCTAAGATCTCAGCATGGCTCACAAGGAAGCAGCAAGATCTTTGAGCAAAAGGGAAGAATACAAGAGACGTGTGAGAGAGAAAACAATCTTTAAAACCAATACTCTGATAAACGAACTTCGACAAATAAAATTCACACTCAAATAATACAGCATCATAAAATATAAAAACAAAGATGTCCTTACATTATTAAAATAGTCCAATTAATAATCAATAATAACAAACCCAAAGTCCAAAATAATCTAAATTATTTAGATGGATGCCCTTTTTTCGAAAAGAAAAATAAGCTTACTACTATCAACAGTGGGAGATTCAGAAATAAGACTCACTAAGAATACCTTCATTTTCGAAAAGCTGCTCTCATGGCCAATAGAGTAGGAAAATATGACGTGCGAATGGGAATCCCAGTTGAGGACAATGAATGAAGATATGATGAACGGATTGCAGGGTATGTATGGTCACGGCAAAATTTGCAGATGGAAGGAGGATCCCGTGACATATACTGGTTGTGAGTGATATTGGCTTGGCCAATGCGGAGGCGTGCAAGTATCTCGTGCATGCGCTTTCGTCGATGAGAGGAAGACCACTCACCAATGTTCGGCTTTATATTTCTAAGTTTCTCCACTCGCTTATCGCTGGCCTAGCACTCCTGCCAAAAGGACCGGAAGCCCTGTCAGAGAGTAGGATAATAATCAGTTGATGGGAGGTAACTAGAATAGTTTCGGAAAGAAGAGGATGCCATTTTTGCCTCTCTGTCAGCGATTTCTTTGCTAGTTACCCCTATGTGAGGGGGGGGAGGGTTCAACATAGAATGATTTTTTTCTTACGAGAATGGAGCAGCCGAAGAAATTGTCCAGCGAACACCATTGTTTTTAGAATCGGGGGATTTAAGCGCTTGGAGTGCGCTGAGTAAATCTGAATAAATGATATAAGAATGGTCTTGGTTAAGGAATAAAATTCGAGAGAGGGCAATCATTATAGCCGTTAATTCTGCCGTAGAAAATGAATGAGGGGGGAGGGTATGGGAAGGTTGCGGTCGGGAAAGACAGCAGACGCACCCACACTGTCCCCTGTTTTAGAGCCGTCAGTAAACACTGGAGTAAATCCACCGTGAACTGCGGAATGAGAAAGGAATGATGCCTTTAATAAGGCATCGGGGTGGTTAGATTTGGAGAGAGAGGACAGGACCAGGCAAATGGTGGGAGCAGGGAATAGCCAAGGTGCATACCCTTCATCATAAAAGAACAGCAGCACCTTTTTGCAAAAGGATGTTGAGGAACTTAAAGCGAAGATAACTTGTGCACATGATGTATTCCCTTCGAAGAGAGAGTGGCATCACATCGGATTAAACTTCAAGGCTCACCCGGGGAGACGATTAGAAAGCTCCAGTGGAAATACGGATCGCCTCGTTTTGGATGGGATCTAACAGGTGTAGTAGGGTTGGGGAGGCCTGACCATATACTACGCAACCACAGCCCCGCTTCGATCGAATTAGGGCTGTGTGGAGACGCACAAGGGACTTACGATCAGCACCCCAAGATTTTGAGGAGACATGACGTTATAGGTCAAGCACGCGATGACGAGTTTTCAGGAGTTTAATGTGCGGTGCGTATGTTAGGTGGTCATATAGAATCAGACCTAGAAATTTGACTTGTGAAGTTAAAGGACTGGGTGAACCATATAAGGTTACGTTCGCGGGAGGAAGGTGGTAGTTCTGCGACTCCCCTTTTTTCCTAAATAGTACTGCTGAGGTTTTGGTGGGTGAGAAATTGAAGCCATGGAAGTTACTAGTTTGTGAAATATCCTCAATAGCTAGTTGAAGTTGCTGTTCAAGAAATGGTAGCTTGGCACCGGCAATGTATAGCGCCAGATCATCAACATACAGAGAAAAATTGACTGTCGCTGGGATAGAAGTAACGATGTCATTGAACCCGAGAGCAAATAATATTAGAACACTGCCCTGCAGAACATCTTCATCAAGAGTAAGGCTTCGTGTTAGAACAGAAGAGCACCGAACCTGGATGGATCTGTCTTGACAACTTTATACATAATACAAAACTCAGAGAGTAGGAGTTTAAGGAGAACTGTGTAATAAGCTTTTTCAAGGTAAAAAAAAAAAAGACACCAAGACCCATCCCACCAGTTGAGAAGGCTTCCCGGATGTCATGATCCAGTTTTAACAAGAGATCCAAGGTCGAACAATTTTTGCGGAAACCAAACCGGAAGTTTGAAAAAGCCTGGCGACTCTTTAGAACAGGGAGGAGGAGGCCTGAAACCATTTTCTCCATTAATTTACAGGTATGGCAGGTCAGCGAAATTGGTTTGGGAATAGGGATTATAAAAGCTGTAGTCCAAACAAATGGAAAAGAGGATTCGATCCAGATTCTGTTATACAAATCCAGTAAGGACGCCGATGCATAAAGGTGAATATGACGGAGCATAATGTGCGAAATCATGTCTGGACCAATGGATCGTCTTTACTATTCAACATTGAAGTTTGATACTCTGCAAGTGTAAAAAGACGGTTATAGGTATGATCTTCCCTTTCCCTGTTGAAAAGTCTGGGCAGTGTTAATCTACAGTTTTGAAAGGATTTGAAAGAGCTCGAGTGGCCAGCAAAACTATAACCTTATGCATCTGCTACGAGAGCAGAAATCATATCGGTTATATCAGGCCCATAACGAAGGACTGTAGGTGAAGCGCTGTTGGAGCAGCAAGATATTTCCTGTGCAACTTTCCACACTGAAAAAAGGTTAGTTGTGGAGCTGATAGTCGAAGTATAAGCACGAAAGTATTATTTACGTGTTTGGGGATTAATTTGACGATATATCGCCGCCGCTGCTTTAAAAATAATCATGTTTGGGGTGGTGCGGGTCCTTTTGTATTGTCTGTAAGTTTTTCTTCTCCCGGTTAGCTTGTGCACACTCTTGGGACCACCAAGGAGTTGTAGAACAACTACCTGTGGAAAATCGCGGGATGCAAGCTTCTGCTGCCGTGATGATAACTTTTTGGAAGAAGTTGAAGGCAAATAGTGAAATAGCTGTGGCCTGATGAAAAGGAGCCCACTCTGCTCGGTCATACCGCCAGCTGGAATTGGGTTTTAACATTGCGCTCGGTGCAAGTTCATTTAAGGCTCTTATGTAATGGTCATTGTCTTATAAACAATCAAAGCGAAACCTGGTAAAGCGATCCATAAGAGAATGGGAGTAAATATCAATACAGTGAGTGAGGAGAGTTTGCGATGTGGTCATGTTCGATGGTGAGCAACTGAAACAAGTATCCGAGTTTAAATATTTAGGATATATGTTGGATGAAAAGGGAACAGATGATGCAGAGTGTAGTAGAAAATAGGGATGTACCGATAGTATCGGTATCGGCAATTTTTTTGGTATCGGTATTGGTTAATTTGGCCGATACTTCTTACTTTTTGTGTGAAGAATTATGAGAAACTTTTAGATTCAATAATAAATCTAGTTTCGATATATAAAAGGTTCTAATAAGGAATTCCTTAAGCTAACTGAAACCCTACAAGAATGGCATCTCCGACGGTGAACCACTTCTAGAATGCATTTAAATAGCATAACCGAGGAGCTTCTAGAGTGACAAAAAAAGATTCATAGAAGTGGAAGCCGCCTTTATCAGCAACCCCTGGCAACAGCACTGACAGTGAAGATGGTGGCTTTTCAGCAAAGAAACCTACTGAAGATTAACATGATTTGGACATGTTAGACTTTGATAAGTTCATGGCCGAAATTGCAATGACATCTCATTCACCTTCAAAGGAATCACACCAAAGAACCTCATCGAAAAAAACACTTTTACTTAAATCTTGCAGTAGGTCGATTCCCAGCGCACCACCACTATACATCCGCTTAACCAACCGACTATCATCCATCTTTTCCATACGACCAAACAATCTTATTACACTCATTTATTCTCTCAGTCACTCCTTTCTGAACACTACATAAACGTGTTAAGGAGTTGTCTTTAACACGTTCATTCCTCATTTTATCAATTCTTCTCGCATCTAGCACGCCCCTATTCTCCACTCCAGCAGACACACATTTCACCCCACACCACTCGTCTTCACCGCTTCTTTTAATCTTTGTTTTAATCACAGCAGGAAAATCAAAATTACTCTTTCTAAATTCACCAATCACCTCTCTCCTCTTCTCTTCGCCATTTATTCCTCTAATATCTCATATACCCAGGCGTTTTTTACAGTTAACAATATATTACAAGGCACTAAATAAAGCAAAAAAATCTTTTTATAAACATACGCAAGAAAACTACCCTTAACAGAAGAGGAAAAAAAGATTTATATCAATATAATAATCAAAAACAATTTTAATAAGAAATTACTATCCCAAAATATTGCCATCCCTGTAAAAAACCATAAATAAACTGAAGACAATTCTACAAGAAAAATCTAATAACAACTCAACTCAACGAAAAGAAAATAGAACAAAATAAATGACAAATTCAAACTGTAAAATTTATAGGAAAACTACAATTAAAAAGAAGAATATATCAACATAGCTACGACCTTCAAAAAGATAACCAAAATTCCGCTCTTGTCAAGCATAGGAACCTAAACAATCATCTTATTGACACAAAAAAACTACCAAAATCACAAATTTACTTAACTTATATCAAAAAAGAAACTGATAGAAAGTTTACTCCGATTTTTAACACCAAGCACAACATATAAATGCACTAGAAGGAGCAAATAAAAATGGATCCGTACTTCCAACTAATATACTGCTGAACTGAGAAGAAAATGGAAGATCAATCCTCAAAATGTTAAGAAGAACAACCAAACAAGACCAAATTTCGAATAGAAATTAACTACATGCAAATCGAATGGAAGCACACGAAACCAGATTGAATATAGTCAACAAAGACTGAAAGGCCTCTCTAAATGATAGGTTCCCCATTTCCCATGTGATTTTAATGTATTGTTTTTAATTAACTAGTGTATATATTAAAGTAATTTTAATTTAAATAGGGTTTTACTGATATATATATATATATAAATATATATATATATATATATATAAATATATATATATATATATTATATATATCTTTATATATATATTATATATATATTATTGTCTTTTTTCTTTCTTCACCTTCCTCTTTGCCCCAAGATGGGGTAGGTGCTGTACAAGCAAATACGGAAACAAGAAAAGCAGTAGGAAGACATGACAAACGTCGAAAGAAAGCCCCCTTTACCGCCCCTCTGTACCATAATTAGTGCAGAGCTCGTCACAACATAGATAAATCCACCTAGAGCAATCATGGGAACCGCGACGGAACCCTCACTATGGTAAATCGTCAATGTACAGGGTTCATCCCCTGGGCCCAGGTGGGCCACAACCATGCCCCCCAATACAACCCCGCCATTCTCTCCTATCATGCACCTTTATTCTCGCCTCTGCCACCACATTTCCTCTCCTTCAGACATTGCGTTCACCAACTCAATCCACTTTCTTTCAGTCTCCCAGCCGGTCGGTTCCACACACCCTCACGGCACTATCATCCGCTTAACCAACCGACTTCATTCATCCTTTCCACATGACCAAACCATCTCCAACATACTTTCCATTTATTCTCTCATTTACCTTTCTTTACACAACACAACTCTCTTCTCAATACGTTTTCATAATCTCTCTTTATCAATTCTTCTCACACTAGCACCACCCCTAAGATGTCCCATCTGAACACT
>JABUQX010088597.1:2500-15000 GCA_015478945.1 Trachelipus rathkii
AGCCCCATACCCTCAAAGTTTGTCGTAATAACTTTCATCACTCATAACCCATGTTCTTTCCTCCTCGCACTCTGCGTCAATTTTATTCAAAACAAGTTTCAACATTGTTTCGAAATTAATAATTTTTCCTGCTGTTTTTTTTTAATTTATGGTTAAACCCTTAGCTTTTTATATATGGTCGATACAGCCATCGGTTTTTATAAGACGAACAGCCCAAGACTTAGGACCCTTGCACGTAAAGCCATCACCCAGTGTTCCAGGTCCTATTCCATCTGTTAAATTCCCAAAACCTTCCTGTTTCAGGAACATGTTCTCCATCCTTAGCAACAAAGACACAGCTATCTGTGTCACAATGCAACATGCTTTGTCCTACGTCATCAAATGGATTATGCACTTTACCCTAGCATGAGTAGCGGTGAAAACAGCTGTTTGTGGATTTATAACTGTTTTTGACTTATTTGGTGTGTTTCACTGAAACAGCTTGCAAGTGGCCAGCATCCCTGACGTTCGTAACTTCTACATTGGCATTTTTAAAGTAGTTCCACACTTCGACATCGCCGTGACAGACTTTATCTTTAGTACTTGGGGCATGTTCGGCTAGTTTCTCCCAAATAGAACTATGACGCAATTTAGCGATGAATCGGAGGCCGGGGTTTTTCATTTTCTCAGCCTTGTCGAGTTTAACCCCTTTATTTCGTTCAAAATCTTCTATGAATTGGTTGAGAATAGGACTGCTGGCATCATCTATTCTCTCGGGAAAACCCAGACGCTTCAGTCTTCCATTTCAGGAACGTTTCACATATTCGGTAAACATCCCGATCTTAGGTGTGAAGTCCCAGATTTCTTGAAAATATATAATCTTGTAACCCTTAACCAGAGCTAACTTTAGTTCAGGCGTTGTGTAAACTCCTCTGAACTTGCCTTGACTATCTCTATGAGTACACAATGATTCTTGATCAGTGGTAGCACACATCCTACACAGAGTAAACACAAATCTATCGTCGTACCTTCCAGGTAAAACGTGAACGTAAAGGTCTTGAGGCGAGAGAACCCAGATATTGGCTAAACTGAAATACTTTTCATTCACTTATCTGCTAAATTTTTCATTAGTGGGGAGCTTATCCCTTACCAGTTTCTTAGGAACACCGCTAAGGAACGCCTGAGTCTTCCGTACCCATGGGTATACAAGGATGTAAAATCTAGATAATAAATCTTGCTGGCTGCTTCAGAAGGAGGGAAGTAGTAGACGAAAGGCTCGGATCTTCCCCCATATAGAGCTTCTTCTATACTGAGTTTAACATTCGCTACATCATTACCCACCCTGACTACAAAGACGTAAATTTTCTTCATCTTTAGGGTTGACTTGAGAATCAAACCGTACATTCCTCTTTCATCTTTTCCAATTCACATCCCCAGACCCGAACCACTTCGAATCCAGCTTCCCTATAAACAACCTCCTGAAGTACAGTTACTCTATATCTGTCTATACTACCAATGTTTACCTGTATTTTCTTCCTCTTTCTCATTCCTGATATCCTTGACATACTCTTCCATGGTACAAATACACTATACTTTTCTTTTCCACAGGTTCAGCTCCGGTTGCAGCCGCAACCTCATTTATTTCCTTCCATTCCTGTTCATTCTTTTCTTTTATAGTTTCGTCAATATCTAGGTTTCTGAGTCTCACAAAGTTATCCACAATAATAGCAGTGTATTTTGAAACGGGTACTTCTGCGTACTAGTCAGGGAAAGTAACTCTGTTCTTTAACTTAAACCCTCTTTCCCCACCATTGCGGGCATGAGTAATACTTTGACCTGTATACCGCTCCATAAATTTCAACCATCTAATACTTTCATAAGAATAAGACCGTTGACTATCTCGGCTTATATGAGCTATGGCTCCATGATATGAGATTAAAAATAATAAAACACAAAGCCGATATAGTACAACATTCTATTAAACAATATATATGAAAAATGTCCCTAACATTGTGCGGAACATCTCAAAACCTTTTCGTAAAATGTCTACATCTTGTACACAATATTTAGTGCACTCGTTCTTAATATCATAATCTCTATTATTAAATGATTCATACCATTTGGTAAAATATCTTTTCTCTGTATCATTCATAAGGTAAATTTCAAAAATTTACTAGGAGGTATGCAGCCTACATAATTAACATTGTCAAGAGTGAGGAACTAGTAAGGAAAAACTCTTTTATCTAAATCCCATACGAATACCATACATTACGGTAAACCTTTTAAGGCACAAGGCATATAATTCAAAATATCCTTAAAGTTTGATACGAAGTCATCGTAATGATCTTCGTACCACTTTTGACTGGATTGTTTGAAATAGCATCAGCTTCAGGTCTACGTAACAGTTGCCTGTATATGAATTGAGTTTCGAACTTAACACTGCTGTGAGCGGCAACAGCAATGGTGTCGTTTTTATGAGTCTTTGCAAATGCTACAAGATAATTTATAAATTTATCAGCAGGGAACTTATCATAATAACCTTCAGCATTTAAATCTAAATGGAAAATTTCTTTACCGTTCGTCTTATATGCATCACACTGTTCATTCCCTAATTCCCTGTCGCCACATTTATAACAGACAAATATGCTCACAAGTTAATAAGGTACCATATCAACCATATTATTATTAGTATTGGAATTAAGTCTTTCGTTATGTTGGTCATAATAAAATTTGAATATGTTTTTCTTATCATATTTTTTAACTTTAAGAGGTTTCATGTAACAGTCGTGAGCACCATCATCGGGATTATATTTGGTGCTGTTCCTTTTCACATGACTTAAAATTTATGTCCTTAAATAATGTTGGTGCTCTTGGTATTTATTACGAATTATAAAAATAAGAAAAGAAAAAAAAAGAAAAGAAAAGGAGCTTCACTGTCATTATTATTTATATATATATATATATATATAGTTATATATATATATATATATATATATATATATATATAGATATATATATATATATATATATATATATATATATATATATATATATATATATATATATATATATATATATATATATATATATATATATATATATATATATATATATATATATATATGTCAGAGAGTGTATATTTTTATTTTTTTTTTTTTTTTGTCTGTAGTAAATTTAAAAAATTATTTACCTATCCATTTAGGGGGCCTGAGCCGACGGGGACAGAGGGGGACGTTTCATACCCCCGGAGGGGATGGTCGGAGGAACCCCGCGACACCTTAAAGACCAAAGAGCGGGGTTCCGGAGAACATCCCCGGAGGGGGGATTAGTCCCCCTGTCGTCCACCGGGAGTCCGAGAGACCCGACTACTGCCATCTTTGTGGTTTACTCCTATGGTATTCCTTTAGTTAAAAAAAAAGAATAATTTTACTCCAAAAACAGTTTGGTATTACTTTAACTGTCCCCCTGTCGGCTCGAGCCCCGTAAATGGGGAAAAATTATTAAAATATTTTTGATGAAAAAGACAAAAAAAAAAAAAAAAAACTTGCCTGTATATGAATTGAGTATCGAACTTAACACAGCTGTGAGCGGCTACAGCAATGGTGTCGTTTTTATGAGTCTTTGCAAATGCTACAAGATAATTTATAAATTTATCAGCAGGGAACTTATCATAATAACCTTCAGCATTTAAATCTAAATGGAAAATTTCTTTACCGTTCGTCTTATATGCTTCACACTGTTCATTCCCTAATTCCCTGTCGCCACATTTATAACAGACAAATATGCTCACAAGTTAATAAGGTACCATATCAACCATATTATTATTAGTATTGGAATTAAGTCTTTCGTTATGTTGGTCATAATAAAATTTGAATACATTTTTCTTATCATATTTTTTAACTTTAATCGGTTTCATGTAACAGTCGTGAGCACCATCATCGGGATTATATTTTTCGTAACATACATTACAATATATATTTTCACAATCATGCTGGATTCGACCCTGTTTATCAACTACTACTAATGTTTCACATCTCTTACATATACGGATTTTCTTGCATATTTCCGGTTTATGGTTTTCAAGACATGTTGCATCATTAAAATAACCGTTACACTCGTCACAGTATTTTAATTCATTATCATTAATAAGTTTACCCCTACACTCATATTTCAGACATTGTTTACAGTTATAACATTCACATTCATGTTCATGGTGATACATCATATTATCAACAAAACTAACATTTCGTACAAAAACTTGCCCTCTAGCATTACACAATGAGAACTACCGATGATTAATGGAATGCAGTTTATAATTCGTTGATTTATCATAACCTATAACATATAAAGGCTTAATTTTATCAATATTCTGTAGGTCTTTGTACAACGCTGAATGCTCTCGCCTCTTCATTACTATAATATAAATACGAGACAATCTAGCGTTCTTCACCTGTACATAGCAAAAAGCCTATCTGAATCGTTAATGCCCTAGCATATTTTAATTTGCATGTTTAGCAAACGCTGCAGCTGCGTTTTTCACATCGTCAGGGTGGATATTTTTTTGATGGAAAATTGGCCCTCGACATAAGACCCAAAGCTATGGCTTTAAATCCACAGGGACTTTATTTTTATAACCTTTAACTAAATGACATTTGCTAAGTTTGGGGTTATAAAGTTGATAATTGCTGGATAATGTATGCCCACTTCCCTTCATGTTATGACCACTTTAAACTCGATGACGAAATTAGAAGAAGGTGTATTGGTACGAAGACTGTGATATGGCAGACTTCTAATATTTGTACACAAATATGGCACAATATCATCGTTTGTCAAAAGTTTTACTAAAGGGATACTTAAACATGGAATCAATATCTTTGAGTTCCATCGTTGATGTAAAAGGTGAATCCGTACCAGTATTGCCCAAAACAGATTTCTTGCCGTAGACGCTTGATGATATCTTGTACTACATGGCTAGGCTAAATGCCTCTTCAAAATCCAGATCCCTGTTAAATACTCTCTCTTCCATGACCCTAATAGTGTTTTTATAGATCTCAAGGATACCTGACTTTTGTTCCTTACGCGACCCTCTTAAGATCAATGAATTCTGTAGTGAAATCCGCGCCCTTTCTTTTTTCCTTTTAAAAATAGCATAACCTAAATTTATTATTATAAATTTATAAAAATTATAGAAATTTATTATTATAAATAAATAAAATAAGAAACTGAATAATAATAATAATAATAATAATAATAATAATAATAATAATAATAATAATAATAATAATAATAATAATAATAATAATAATAATAATAATAATAATAATAATAATAATAATAATAATAATAATAATAATTCAGTGCATAACACGTATTTTATCGAATGAAATCTGACACTTGATTCTAGGTGATTTTGGTGAGATGATCACGTTTTTGAAGTCGGTTTTGCTCTATCAGGTCCTGTTTTTGTAAAAAGTCTATGGCTCTTTTTCAAGGTTTTCAAAATCAGGGTATGAAATTTTGTCATCTGGTAATATTTATTTCAACACACATAAATAGAAATAGTTCAAACTATACCAGTATGAAATAAATATTCTAGAAATACCTTTATGCAAATCAAAAGTTACATTAAAAAAACGTTTAATTTGGCAAAAATTTTCTTTTATAAGATTTTCTAGAATGCTTACTTGTTAATGGCAGATATCTTTTCAAGGTCCAAAAGTAATCGGCCATCATGTGAGAATCCCACCGACCTTGATAACGTTTTTCCATAATTTTTATATCGTGGTGGAATCTCTTCCCTTGCTCGTCATTTAAATCACCTAAATTAGTTGGAAAATTTTCAAAATGACTATTCAAAAAAATGCATTTTTAAACTCATATTGCAATCTAATTTTTGGTAGTCTCCTATAAGTTTGTTCACAATTTCTATGTAGTTACCTGCACGATAGTTACCTAGAAAGTTTTTTATCGAGTTTTCGAATGAAAACCACGTATTTATTTTTTCGTTTTCATTCATGACATTAGGGAAATTATTGTCTTTCAATAACGTTCGTATTTGTGGACCATCAAAAACTCTCGCCTTAATTTTCTCATAACTTACACTTGGAAATTTTGACAGTATATATTGAAAGCATCTCGACCGTTCCAATCCAACCAAAACTTTCACCTATTGTTCATAAGATCTAGTTTTATATGGAGAGGAGGAAATATGATTTTTTTTCTGCTCACTAAAGGTGGTTTAATTACATTTTTTTCTCCGACTGTAAGTGAAGTTCATGCTGGCCAGATTTTCTTGCAATATTATTCTTCTTTAACTCTACTATCCCATAAACAGAGGAAACATGGATATTTAGTATACCTGCCCTGTTATCCGAGCAGAAAATTAACCATCTTTAAGTCAACACACATGACCCATTCATGGTGTATATATTTGATAAGATGTAGTACCTTTTCTATATGTTCATATCTTTACATTAGCTTTGTAGAATGCCCTATCGATTCTGAACCGTAAAAATTGCCATTGTGCAACAACACACATTTCAGACTTCGTTTCGAGCTGTCTAAAAACAAACGTCAGTCATTGGGATTGTAAGTCGTAATTCCCATCTCCTTTAACAACTCGGGTATATCACAGCAATATACTAAATTACACTCTGTTTTAAAATATTTAAGAAACCCTTCTTCTCTTTTTCTGTAAAAGGAAATATGTGTGTCTGTAATAAGAAGATGTTTTCTCTAAGTCTGAGGCTAAATGTTTCCGAAGCCGTTTTTGGGGCAAATTCAGATGCCCTCACAAGATCATCTTAGCGCTCAGCCTGGTTAAAATGTTTCTGGGAACATTTTTACCTTTCAAATAGCCAGGGTCAAAGTCAGTGTCTGCCAATTCTGAGTGCTCAACAATATTTTCATGGACATCTTCGACCTCTTGAAGAGGTTGCAAGCCTTTAAATGTTGGAATTGGAATTTCATTTGAATGTGGAACAGGTCGTATCGCGGACTCGAAATTTGGGTACTGCATAAATTGTTTACTTTTCTTGCTGTAGCCCGAAAGATTGACATTGCAAAAGTAGCAATTGGTCTCTTGGTTAGTTGACTTCCGCCATACCTGTTATGAAATAAAATGTTATTAAAATCAACGGTATATAACGGTACAAAAACTGTATATATATCAGGGGCGGCTCGTGGCCTGGTTGCAGGTTTGTGCAACCACCATTTTATACAACTTGCGTATATGTGTATATATATATATATATTATATATAGTATATATATATATATATATAATATATCACGTGCAAGACAAATTGCTTGGTGCTGTGAAATAAAAAACGTACCATAGGAACTCCAAAAGGTATTTTTCATTCTGACCCCTTTGTCCATTGTCGAAGTCTTTCTATGCATACAGTGCATGCTTTATATGGTGCCCACGATTTATCTTGATCACCTATTTGTATACCAAAGGAGAAAAAATAAGCTTTTCTTACAAAGTCAGTCATATTTCCCCTTTGATGTGGAAGTGCAAAATTTCCACAAGTGTAACAAAAGGAATCGGGGTTATTTTTGCAATTAAATTTTCTACTAGTTGATGACATATAGCGTGATTGCTCGGCCATATTTAAAGGTATATTAAATACTTATTTCAAAATATATCTCAGGAAATCTTCAAAACTATAAATGAAAATTAGCTTTCAGAGGTATATAACTTTAAATGATTTAAAACGATTAAAAAAACTTTTAGATGGTTGTACACAATCAAACATGCAAAAAAAGGCTAATACTATGCCAATATATGCATATATGTAGATAAATATCGCCTTGAATAATTATAATATGTGGTTACAAAAAAAAACACATATATAGCAAATTGAGGGAAATCTTCCTACGAATACGGAAAAGGAGCAACGTCTATTATGCAAATCTGGGACCTGGTAGAGAAAAGGTAAGTGCAGATTCGTGTTCAGCGACCCAAGTTACATATAATCACGTGTCGAATTCAATTCAATAGACAAAAACTTGAAATTTGTTACGCAGTGTAACAGTACACCTATCCCTCTTCAATATCCGTCAACGTTTGTAGCAGCTGCAGTCGTCATCGTCGTATCAACAGGAACAGGCTGTGTAAAGGTTGGTCGATCGTGAACAACACCAGTATCAAGAGTCGAAGAGGTAGACGATGAAAAACTCCCTGCTCCGGTGTCATGGACCCATTGACCTGTCCTAACAATCTCGCGGGAAATACTAGCTCTCCGCTCAGCCTCTGAGCTGTGTGGTCTGTTAGCGTTAGGTCTCGGTAGGAGACGTCTTGACTGCAGTTTTTACGATTAAGGGATCCTCCACCAGTGAGAATTGAAGATCCGTCACGAGCAGTAGTAGGAGGAAGAGGAGGAGGAGAAAGAGCAGGAGAACAAGGAATAGCTTCACATTGTTCATGGATGTGACCGCCCCCACCGCTAAGACATCGTCTAGAGTTAGAATTTGAATCTGAGTTATCGCTACCATCACCATCGCCATATCCGTTAAGATCATTAGCCCAAGTGATATAACAGAAAGGGCGGAACTGTAATAAATAATTTCCAAAAAGAAAAAGATTTTTTTACAAATAAAATAAAATTCTATAAGCCTGTGAAATCTAGAAACAATAATCATGGAGAGGGAAGATCATTTCTTTATGACATTGCCTTCATCTGTTTCTATGGACTTGTATCCTGAAAATAAAATGTGACTTTAATTTGATTTGATTTAATGTGATTTCAATGTGACTTTTATGTTGAACCCTATAAATCTTAAGCGAGTTGTTTGAAGCAGATTTCAGCGAAATAATTCTTAACGATATCATAGAGAATTTGCCCGATAATAAAGCAGCTTTCATGATCTATAGAAGTATTGAATTTGTTAAAAAAAATAACTTAATTACGTAACAAGTCGAATATGTCAAGACCTAATATTTCGTACTAATAAACCAAAGGGCGATGTATTAGAACTCGTATCTGTATTTCCAATTCTATGCATGATTGCGTAAGAGTATTTGTCTTAGAGATAACCTTTCAGAAGATGCTGTAAGTCATGGACCTGATGTGAAACCTTTTGTACTCCTTCTATTTCATCATATGCCAACTATTGAGGAATATATAGCATCCTCAAAAGCGACCTTTGCTAATTCATTACATTTCATATGTGATTCGGCTGATCTGTTACAAGACCTTGGCATGGCGTTTATACAGATATTGTAAACCATCAGTATGTTGGAAATACTAAAGCATCCCTGTTAAGAGTAGTACATTTTCCTAAAGATAACAGAGATAACTTTTCCTAATGTGCATAATTACCACCCGTATTCATATAAGAGATGCAGAAGGCAACCCTTGTCCACTTACAGACGGGACAGCAGTGTGTAAAGTACACATAAGAAAGAAGCTCTGGTAGATAATAATAATAATAATAATAATAATAATAATGGAAAGAGAAAGAGTCTTCAAGGGATCAAGAATGCAGAGAGGGTATGGGTTCATTGGCATTTTTTGTAATGTTAGGCAAAAAATCAACGCGTACTAGGAAACAACGCCCGAGTACGCGTTGGTCTTTTTTCGCCCACACCATCTTTGAGGATGGATATGTTTTTTCCTTTTAGCCCAACATGTACCAAAATTTGTGAGATTCTTTTTCAACACCTCTCTGAAGAATACCTGGAACGAAAAAAAATTGAGCAGAAAAAAGTTTTAAAATTTTCCTAAAATTTTTTAGGTTGCCGAAAAAAGACCAGCGCGTACTCGCGAGGGTTAAGATGCATCTCTTAGAACCCTCTAGTCTCGATTGCTGTAAGAGCGAAATTGACCTCTTCTCAAAGAATCCTATGCAAATAGGCGTGGAGTAACGTAATTTTAATATTATTAACCATATTCATTCTGTCGCAAATACAGATTTATCGATTGAATTCAACATCCCCGGTGCTACAGACCAGTATCTTAATCTATCGAATATATTTTTATATCTGAAGGTTAAGTTAGTAAATGAAGATGGCTCAGATCTCAGGGGAACTGAACATTTCGTATATCATACTTCCAACTTTTATGTTCGTGTTTTAATCAAATTGAAGTGTTTTTAAATGAAACACCTCTAGTAGCATCAGCAGCAAGTTACACGTACCGGAACTATGATGAAACTTTGCTAAATTTTTCTCAAGATGGGAAACAGTCTCACCTTCAATCGGTGGGATATTGCAATTTAAAAGATCAATTCCAATTTGTCGAGCTTTCAGTAAAAAGAAAAGCAAAACTTATGAATATTATGGGAGTATAAAAGGTGATGTGTTCTCACAGGAGATAAGTATTCTGCCATCTGTGGATACCCGTATTAGGTTAACTAGATCTACTTCTCAGTTTGCACTTAATGTTTAAAGCAAGACTACAGCTACGATTGCTTTACCTAGGCCTATTTTCCAGATATTGGACACTTTATGTACGAAAATGAAATTAGCTTCCCAAAAACATATAGAGACCGGGAAATCTCTTTTAACTACGACAGCTACATACCATATAAGACGAGTAAAAGCTAAAATTTTTAACTTTACACAAGGATTATGAAGTAAAAATCTTAGTAATATGGTTATGAGCAATCTTCCTCGAAAAGTTATTGCTGGAATTGTCGAACATTCATCATTTATAGGGCAGTAATCTAAAAATCCATTCAATTTTAAACCTTACGGTCTTAGAGAACTTAGTCTTCAAGTAAATTGGCAGTCTTACAATGTCCCCTATAAAGTTGAGTTAGATCTCCATCCACTTTGAATTCGTTTTTTCTACTGACTATTCTTAAATACAGTATCGTTCGCCGATGTTGAAGAAGGCGTATTTTATTTTACTGATTCCTTGTGGGTATAAGAATTTGATAAAAATTGAATATTTTATAATATTTTTTTTTAAACATGGTTATATATGTAAATTTGCTATGCAACCCTGTTCAACCTTTCAATATTCAAATTTGTGGAATGTATGTCATATATTCTTTTAAAAAATTTGGATTATGTCCCGTCCCCCTGGGTGACATTATATTGATATTTCATATTTAAAAAATAATAATAATAATAATAATTCTTAAATATAATAAAAATACCGCTTTATAAATCAAAATTTCCAGTTTGCAATCATTGATTACCTAAGAAACCATACTTTACTCGATAAGGATATCATAAAATGATGATCCGCCGCAGATGAGGCGACGGGTGAGGGTAAGTTTGCAGAAGCAGATGCGGAAGCGACGACGACAGCGGGTGAAGGTGTAACCGAGCACGCATATGGCGATGGAAACGAAGAGCCATACCTAATTAAGAACCCATTCAAAATTGTAAATAAATTAAGAACTACTGTGAAATAATGACAGATCAATTTTCTATTTCAACCTACTCCCCTTCCTTAATGTTGCGGACAACCTGATATACAAATACACATATAAATATTCTAATAGGAAAGCTTCCCATTCGTTTCATTACATACTTCTTCTACTAATAACAGTTTCTATGGTTTTTCTCTTATTATGATATTCTCTTTATTTCATTTCTATTTTTCTTTCTTTAACTTACTTTGCCTTTTCACATTTTGTCTATATTTATTTATCATAACTGCCGCTGAATTTTTTTTCTTATTTTTTTTTCTTTCAGCTTTTCTCTCTCATAGTTCATTTCCTTGCTCTTTTTAGATTTTCATTTTTTCCTTCTCGGCCTGGAACTTCCTCTATTTCTCCTATCTTCTTCGAAGCTACTTTCTATGACTATCTTTATTAATGTAATATGCCATTTTCTTCCTATTTTTTATAAATGTGTGTGAAAAAATTGCTGCTCCATAAAACCTTATATCTAATTAATAATTTATTTATTTTTTTAGTTTTCCAAAAAATCTCAAAAAAACTTCCTCCAAGGAAGAACTAAATAATCGTCTTTCTATACAATCTAAGATTAGCTCTCTATCCCTATATTATCCGCTATGCTCAATCTTACACATATTTACTATTTAAAAAGAGAAATCAGTGTTATTTAATAACGGTTATTCTTACTTTTTTCGTTTTAATTTTGCCTAATCTTTTATATTTAGTAAGTAATAATTTCATTTATTTGACCAACTTTAGCAAAAAAATAAGAGAACTTAATAGATCGTTTCTATAATGTTAACTCGTGCTGAGCACGAGTAGCACTAGTGCAGGAGTCGCCTCTGATATATATATATATATATATATATATTATATTAATTATATATAATATATATAATATATAATATATATATATATATATATATATATATAATATATATATATACTAATTAATATATATATATATATATATATATATATAATATATATATATATATATTATATTATATATATATACAGTGGCGTATTTAGGGGGGCCAGGGGGCCAGGGCCCCCCCCGAATTTATTAGAGCACTAAAACATTTTAAGGCATCATAATCGTAATAATATAAATGTTCGAGGTTAAATTAATTTATATAATTCGTCACAGTCAGGAACAAATCT
>JABUQX010088597.1:27500-30000 GCA_015478945.1 Trachelipus rathkii
TAACATCAAGGTAAGGAGATTCAAGATTTTCGAGATGTGTTAGAGGAGTGTTAATGTTAATTAATATAAGCACAGATTCCACCATTGTCGGAAATTATAAAAAAAAAAGTTATAGTTGGAGATATTAAGTATATTTGGAAAAGAATTCCTGGCTAGCTGAGTCTCAGACAGTAATAAAGTGTTAGGTTGAGAGATAGAGAGGTTATATTCCATAGATTCATGATTATCATTCAGGCCACGGACGTTGCAAAGTTAATAAAGAACCCCAACCTGCGCTCACCCCTCACGTCTACGTCATTCGAACAACCACTCACAAAATCAAACACCCACAAGCGCTCATACACATAAATTACTGATAGCAGAAGAACTAAATCTAATTGGCCAAGATAGTATTTGATAACTGATATAAATGAATAAATAAACAAATAGACAACAATAAATTTACAGTTACAGATCATATGAGGATGATATAAATATTCAAATCGTAACTAATCAGCTGTCAAACATACGCAAACTAACTTGCGGGTCGATATTTTGTTAAAACCTAAAATAAAATGTCAATGTTAGTTAAAAGGAACATTAAAGCTAAAATCCTATAATAATATATCGAATAGTGTTTAAAAGAATATACAAATCAAACTAAAACTTAGCTTAAGACCCTGGACGGTAAAAGTTTTAACTGAAATCCTCATCATTTGTAAATAGTAAACGTTAAAAACACTTGACAAAGAATTAAAAATTGATGCAAAAATACCATAATAGTAACAATTACATTTATATCAAAGCTCGAGAGAACATTTGAAAAACTAAAAACATAAATTAACATATTTAAAAACCACTAAACAAAAGAGAACAAACTCACACGTCTTCACAGCACAAGCGACAACTATCAACTCGATATATATATATATATATATATATATATATATATATATAATATTTCCATAAATTATATATAATATATATATATATTCATATATATATTATATATATATATATATATATATATATTATATATCTATATATATAGTATATATATATATATATATATATATATATTACCTTAAAATCTCCATAAATTTTCCATTGGTGCAGATAACATAGTTTCAAAACTTTTAGTTAACTGTATAGAATGCCCCACAGGAACAGATACGACTTTATTGCCATTATGTAGAAGTACAGCTTTCAAGCTTTTTGATGAAGAGTCATTGAAAAGTCTCCACTCCACTGGATTATATGACTTACCAAACGCTTCAATTAGTCTTTTAATGTCTGTACAATATACTAGCAAATTACTTTAGAGTTGTGAGGAAAACTCGCTAAACTCTTCACCTCTGTGGCGATACCAGAAATATGTGGTTCTCTATGCAAGTAATTGCTTTCACTAAGACGTGAGCCAAGGAGTGAGCTGACTCATTTGACAGTTCCAAATCTCTGGTTAGGTCGTTAAGCTGTCCTTGGATTAAATGTTTGGGTTCCTTTGTATTAGTGTCTGGAGGATTATACGATGCTGAGGTGTCATTGTAATCAATCTCTTTTTCAATATCTTCAATGAATTGTTAGTCTTTGTGTACTGTTGGTATTGGAACTCCTGGACCATGGGGCACCGGCTTTATGACCGATGCTACATCTGGATATTTTACATGATCTTTATTTTTCCTATTTACTCCTGAAATATAATAAAAGAGTAAAATTTAGAATCAGATAAAGGATAAAGACATTTATAAATCTAAATTCCATTTACGTGTAATATGCTGTAATATTCTCTATTTAAATTTTTTCATAATAAGCTTTTCACATTCATTTACTTTTCATAAATACTTATTTAAGTAATAAAGCAGAAATACCACTCCGTCACATGATCTTTCCCTTCTCTTCACATCATAAAAATACCAAATGGTAAATACTTTTACCCGCCATTACTCCAACGTGAGTAAGTAAGCGAGGAGCGAAATGTTTATCCTGATCTCCAATTATCATTCCAAAATAAGAGTAGTGGCATGGTTTTACAAACGATGTAATTTCAGACAGTTGATCAGAAATCTTTACTTTGCCATAAATATAGCAACACCTATTTGGTTCAATTTTGCATTTTGTTTAATGGCTTAAATTTTGAATATTGCAGAACAAATTTGAACACTTTCAACTATACCATATCATAAAGATTTTTGTATCATGGAAAATTTGCATTCAAATAAAAATAATAAAAACAATTAATTTAGAATACAATTTTTGCAGATAAAATAATATTATTATAGTAATATTAAAATTCAAATTAACAAAATAATAATAATAATAATGATGTGAGGCAACATAATCTAAATCGGAAAACGAACAAAAATTGTTGCATTTATGTTTCTTCAAGAAGAAATGTTTTAATTTCGGCCAATATATATATATATATATATATATATATATATATATATATATATATATATATATATATATATATATATATATAATATATATATATATATATATATATATTATTTATATATAT
>JABUQX010088597.1:35000-49805 GCA_015478945.1 Trachelipus rathkii
ATCGGAAAAAATCGATAATCGATACTCGATACATTTTCCAAAAAAAATATCAAAGCATATATATATATATATATATATATATATATATATATATATATATATATATATATATATATATATATATATATATATATATATATATATATATATATCCCAGAAGAGGAAAAGAGACCGTTCATGGAAATGTTGAAGAAGGTTTAGGACGGAAGAAGAAAGAATGAATTGTTGCTGATTGGAGATTTCAATACAAGAGTAGGGAGGAGAAGGGACGTGGTGGAGATAATGGTGGGACAGTATGGAGAGGAGATACGAAATATTGAAGGAGATGTTGATAGATATCTGTTTAAGGAAGGGACTGAAGATCATGAGTGGCTTTTCCAACAGAAGGACTCACAGGGTGGGTTCACAAGATATAGATGGAACAAAATCACAAGAGAATTCAATTAGAGATCTATTATAGATTATATAATATCGTCTTATAGTAGGCTAATAAGGATTGTGAAAGTGATACCTGGAGTAATAATGGATTTGGATCATAGATTGTTGGTGGCGGATCTGGAGGTGAAGACAGAAAAGTTGCAGAATAAAGAAAAGAAAAATGTGATTAAAGTGGAGTTACTGAAAGAGTATGACAGGAAAAGGGAATATATTGAAAAAATAAGCGAGGACCTAGAACAATTACAATGAGTAGGAGAGATGTGGGAGATACAAGAAACGGTAAGAAGAGCAGTAGAGGAAACCCTGGGTAAAAAATGGGTAGGAGGAACGAGAAAAACACACACGAGGTGGTGGACTGAAGAAGTGAAGGAGGCAATAAAGAGGAAAACAGTATTGATGAGAAGGTAGTTGAAAATAGAACTGCACAGACAAGGGCTCAGTATGTGGAGGCAAGGAATGAAGCAGAGAAAGTGAAAAGAAGAGTCAAAGAAGAGGCAGCAAAGAGAGATTCGGAAGAAATGATGGAAAATGTGAGGGCAGTAAGGAAGAAGATTTTTAGACTGAAAAAAACATATAGAGGATCAAAAAGGAAAGTATGCAATATTAGGATAAGCAAGGAGAAGTTTTGGTGAGATTAACAGACATAAGCAGGAGATAGACGGAATACTTCAAAGAACTGTCAAATGTGAATGAACAGGTGGAGAAGATAGCTGAAGAAAAGAGGATGAGGGAAGGAGATCACTATCGAAGAGTTGGAGGTGGCTCGAGAGCTGATGAGAGGAACTAAGGCACGGGGGAAGATGGGATACCCATAGAACTAATAAAAGAGGGATGAGAGAAAATTCTGAAATTGTTCAGTAGGTGTTTAAAAGAGAGCCAAGTACCAGAGGGGTGGGGAAAGTCAATCATATCTAAGGGAAAAGAAGATACAGGAGACTGTAAAAACTATAGGGGAATTAGTGGACCACTTTGGCAAAAACATATAAGAAAATACTAGAGAAAGGCTGGGGTAAAGCCCAGACTAGGTGAAGAGCAGCACGGATATAGGAAGAACAGAAATGGATCTCTTGTTCGTCTTGAAAATTACGTCAAAAAGGTATTGGAATATAATAAATGTTATTGGGCATATAAGGCTTTCTCTATAGATCTGAGAAAGTTCTTGATTCAGTGCCTAGGGAGAGATTGTGGAGAGTGCTAGAGAGAGAATATGCAGTAGATAAAAAGTTAAGAGGAGCCCTGGAGTGTTTGTATAAGTAGTAAATGTAATGTAAGAACAGAATATGAGAATAAGGAATGATTTGAGGTGAGAATGAGAGTCAAACAGGGAAGCGTGTTGTCACAAATTTTGTTTGTAGCATATCTGGATGTAGGGATAAAAATTGAGAGAGGATATAGAGATTTTGATCTGTGATATTCTGGAAAACGCGGATGACTTGGCGTGCTTGAGCAAAGAGGAAGATAAGCTGAGAGAGTTTTCAAATAGGCTTAGAGAGGCCGGTCTGACTATGAACACAGAAACGACAGAGATCATGGTTAATAGAGAAAAATGAATGAGAAGAAATGAAACAAAAATCGCAATATTGACTTCTGTGTCAAATCCAGGATACAAGTTAAAGTGGCTAGCAATTAACAGCGAGGTTAATACTACTTCAATGACGAAATGAGTCCAAGAAATGCTTGTGAATTCTATAAAGGCCCTCCAAGAAAATAACCCAAATAGCATGACTGATGTTGCAGTTTCTGAAAGTAGTGCCGATGACTTTATGATTATGAAAACGACTGCAAGCAAAGATTCGTCGGAAATGGAGGTTCTCAAATATTTTGCGGAATCAAAATCTTCATTGGAATCTTTACATCAGTTTCTTGTTTTTTTGCCTTTTTTTTCTAAATACAACACCCCACTACCATTGCAGGCATCTGGTGTCTCCTCAATAAATCCTCTACTGTAACTCTCCAACTCTTCCGCGGTCTTCCCCTCGGTCTCTCTCTCTCCGGTCTCCACCTCCACCTCCACCTCCTGCTTGCAACTCTCTCTCCCTGCATTATCTCCAGGTGTCCCCAACACCTAAGTCTGGCTGCGTCCACTTTATTCATCATGGGTTTCACACCCACACTCTCCCTCACTGTCTCGTTTCTCACTCTGTCTCTTCAGTCTTTCCAATCACTGTCCTCAACACACATTCATCTCCGCGTCTGGAATCTCACTCTCCCTCTCTCCTCTACTATGCTCCCATGTCTCCTGTCCCATGCCAACAAAGTATCGGCGTCAACACTGCTGTATATTGCTCTCTTCACCTCTTTGTTCATATATTTATCTTTCAAGATGGGGTATACTGCTCTTACAGTCCTGCCATACTGCTCAATTCTACTCGTAATTTCCTTTGCACACCCTCCTTCTCTTCCAAGTGCTTCCTAGATATTTATATCTATCCACATTTTTAATCTCTCTACCGTCTACCTCCACTATCAACCCCTCCTCCTCCCTGCTTACTACCATTATTTCTGTTTTCCCCACATTCATATTCAATTCTGTTTCTCTCAACTTTTCTGCGAAACACAGCGCCATTTGCTTCAACCTCTCACCATCTCCACTTCAACACGCCAAATCACCTGCATATACCATGATGTCTCCGTCAATCTCTTCTAAACTCTCTTTTACACCTCATATGACTGTGTCCATATACGCTATAAACAGTATCGGCGACAGCACACTACCCTGCCTTACTCCAGTTTTTACCTCAAACCATTCCTAGTTTTTATATATCTTGTTCTTACCTTACTTATACTATTCACGTATGTACTCTTACTGCCCTTCAGTCTGCTCAACTTCATAATCCTCTTCAGAACTCCATAGCTTCTTTCTTTTCTGGGTACAGAATCATATGCTTTCTTCAAGTCTATGAAGGCGATATATGCTTTGCCTCCTTATTGTATTCCCATGTCTTTTCCTGTATCATTCTTAATGCAAACATTAAATCTGTAGTACTTCTACCACCTCTGTACCCATACTGCTCTTTACCCAATCTTGGCTCTATTTTTGATCTTAATTTTCTTTCTAAGATTCTTTCACATAACTTCGCCTTGTGATTCCTCTAAATTTTTTTTATAAATTCCTGCGTCCCCCTTACCTTTATAAATGGAAACTATTATTGACCTTCCCCAACCTTCCGGCACTCTACTCTCCACCCAACACCTGTTCAGAAATCTCAGCATCTAGGCTTTCAGCCCCTTTCCTCCCTAATTCAGCAACTCAATATTTATCCTATCCTCACCAGGAGTTTTTCCGCTCTTCATTTTCCTTAACGCCTCCTCAGATTCCTCCTCCCTGTTCAAATTCCTCCTCCTATTCTCCCTCCACGTTTCTCTCCTCCTCCTCCTCTCTCTCTCTCCCCTTCCTCTTCCGACTGTACTTCCACATTCAACAACTCATCAAAGTACTCTATCCACCTTTTGTTTTTTTTCCTCCGTGCTTACCAATGTTTCTCCATTTGTGTCTTTGAAATTACATACTCTACTCTTCTCTCCTCTATACGTTCTTGCCAATCTAAAAATTTTCTTCTTGCTTTCCTTCATATCATCCATCAGTTCCTTTGCTAGCTTCTCAGCCACCTCCTCCTTTGCCCTCCCCTTCACTCTCTCCGCTTCATTTCTTTTTGCTTCCACGTACACGGTTCTAGATTATATATATATATATATATATATATATATATATATATATATATATATATATATATATATATATATATATATATATATATATATATATATATATATAATATATAATATATAGTAATATATACCGGTATATATATATATATATACAGAAATCGAAATTCAAAATTACAATTATTCCATAAACTCCATGATAAAGACAAATAATATTTATTTTATATGCATTTAATCAAATGTAGAAAACATCCTCAACATCCTCATTTTTCAAAAGAGGATGCGGAATGCGGATGCGGATGTGCCGTTAAGTGAGGATGCGGATGCGGATGTCAATTTAGGTGTGGATGTTCTGCAAATGCGGATGCGGATGCGGATGTCATATCCATTATATTATATATATATAGTATATATATATATATATATATATATATATATATATATATATATATATATATATATATATATATAGATATATATATATATATATATATATATATATATATATATATATAGTATATATATATATATATATATATATATATATATATATATATATATATATATATATATATATATATATATTTAAATAAATATAAATACCATATATATATATATATATATATATATATAGTATATATATATATATATATATATATATATATATATATATATATATATATATATATATATATATAGTTTTCCCTCCTGGTCCATCTTCAATAGACGGGCCACCCCACTCCTAGAAAGTCCGCAATGGTTGCCGGCCGTTCCCATAGGTTCTCAATGCAAATCTAAACTGTCTTTGTGCTGTGCTTGGGGTAGGGCATCTCAGGAGATGTTCGGTTGCATCTGATAGTATATAAGAAGAATATATATATATATATATATATATATATATATATATATATATATATATATATATATATATATATATATATATATCAGAGATGGGCGCGCTTATAATATATGCGCGTATGCGCCTATGCCACACTATCAATTTTGTAGGCGCAAAGGCGCATAGGCGCAAAAATTTTTAAAAAGGCGGACTAAAGGCGCACAGCCAATTTTCTGCGCCTATAGCCGCGCCTATGAACAGGAACAAAGAATTTTTTTAACCCTTAAAATAGAACTTAGAAGCGTGGCAAACTTGTATCATTCTTAAAAACCAGTGTAAAACTTTTTTTTATATATATATATATGTAAAAACCATAGTATATATATATTTATATATATATATATATATATATATATATATATATATATATATATATATATATATATATATATATATATATATATATATATATATAACTAGTTCAGTAGTTCTTAACTACAAATAAATTGGCAACTATGGCTCTGAAAATTTTCAACTTCTTCAGCGCTCGTGCTGAACCTCCTGGGGGAAAACATGGACCACAAGGACATGGAGGAGGAAGAGGACGTGTAGATATTAGTTTACGGTGTTTTAATTACAAAAATTAATAAATGTGTTTTTCTTCCTTATAAAAGCATGCTTTTATTATCGCACTAAAGTTTACTTTGCAAATGAATTTAGCAAACAGCCACTGGCCGGCGAAAAGTCACAGGCGCAAAGGTGCATAGGCGCATAGGCGCGAATAGGCGCTGATGTGACAAAAATATAGGCGCATAGGCGCTAGGTGCCTAGGTCCAGCGGCATAGGCGCACACACAAAAAAAAAATAAAAGTACGCATCAATCATATATATATATATATATATATATATATATATATATATATATATATATATATATATATATATATATATATATATATATATATATATATATATATATATATATATATATATATATATATATATGGACAAAAAAGTCTACCTTACTATTAAGACAATGTTCTTTCTAAATAAGCAAATTCAATTCGTGGCAAAATGTAATTGATAAATGTGTTCGATAAATATGTAAGATATTTAAAAGTTTGGAAAATATGAACTAATTCCTTAAAATGTATATTTAATTTAACATCTGAATTTTCTAATTCAAAGGAAAAATTATTAAGTGTTGTTGTTGGCTTTTTATTATTGTACTTGAATTTTGATTTTCTATCAATTTTTATAAGTGAGTGAGGTATTAAGATTTTCTTCGTATTTATTTACAGTATAAATATATAATTAGTGTGTTTTAGCCATGCTTTCATTTTAAAGACATTTCTCATTTTTATTAGAAAAAAACAAAAGTATTTTTAATTGGTTTAAACAAAAAACCATGTTGGTTTAAACTAGACAACTCTGATCGAAAACTAATAAAAACTGGTTTAAAAATATTGATAGTCGAAATATATTATGTAGCTGAGAGTATCAATATTTTTATGTGTTTACACTCTTCCAGACAAATAGGCTCATTATTATTGTATTAAGCCATTCTGACTGCATTGGCAACATAGACAATTTTACATGTTACATTGTTCCCATTTGTTGCCTTTTCTACATACATCGGCATTTGTTTTGTGCCAATTAATCGCGATAATCCAGACCATCCTATTTTATATATAAAATTTTTTTTTGACATAACTGTGGTTATTTTAATTTCCTTTGTAAAAATTAATTTATATATGTTTCATGTGTTCAATTTTCAGATGCTCCCGTTTGCGCTGAAAAGCAAGTTCATACATACGGTGCTGCTCGTCATGAAGAAGTAACTGTGACCTGCAAATTAGATGCCGTTCCCCCTGTCGTATCTTTTGGCTGGAGGTTCAACAACAGCGGAGACGTAGTAGATATTGCTGAAAGCCATGTTTCTACGAAGGGTTTAGAATCCTCCCTTTCATATATTGCAAGAACAGAACTAGACTATGGAACATTGCTTTGTTGGGGAACTAATGATCTCGGAAGGCAAAAAAAGCCTTGCATATTTAAAGTAGTTCCCGCAGGTCCACCTGATATGCCAATTAATTGTACATTAATCAATGCAAGTTCGTCAAATCTCCATGTACTCTGTTACCCCGGCTACGATGGAGGTCTAGGTCAAAATTTTGTAGCAGAGGTTTATGATATAAAATCTGACCAATTACGCTTAAATGTGACGGAGAGTTCTTCCCCAAATTTTCATCTCTCTGGTTTGGAACCAGGAACAGAATTCAGAATTATTGTTTATGGTTTAAATTCAAAAGGACAATCAAAAAAGAAGGTTTTAAGAGCTTACACACTAAAAGATGTTGCAGAAAGAAGAACGGCTCAAGTCAGACCTCCTCCTGAGGAAGATATTCCCATCACTCTCTTAATTTAGTTCGTATTATATAAGAGCTAATGAAATATCTATTCAGGTAATAAAAGAGTATTTTGAAAAACAAAATTTATTCTTATATTATAAGAAATATAGGCAGCAGCAAAGTCTGCGTGCCATTATTAACCATGCGCGGCGTGAAAGGGTTAAAACTTGTTTTGGCGATGAAAGATTAATAATTCAAAAAAAAATATCTCTTGACTTTGAACTCGCACATTAAATAAATAGCAAAATTGAATATTAATAAGCGATTATTTTTGATTATTATTATTATTTTATTATTGTATGTTTATTATTATATTATTATTGATTATTTTAAGTATATTAATTATTACTTGTGATTATGGTGGATGTATTTATTATGTTGCTCTAAATATAATAAGATTAAATAAAGAAAAAAGAATAATAAAAGATCAATAATAATAAGTAATAATTAATTAATAATATAATAATATAATAATAATTAATAATAATGAATAATAATAATAAAATAATAATAATAATATAAAAAAAAGATCATTATTATTACTAAATTTACATATTTAAAAATAAATTGTAAGCCAGTATATGTTAAAAAATTTATGTCAATGATAAATTTGAGCATGAGGCAATTATTTTTTTTTTTTAATTATACTTAAATAATAAAAACTTTTTTTTAAAGAAAAGAATTGAATCTTTAAATTTAATTTTCGAATTAAATAAAATTTTTTTTAAAATATTAAATAGTTGCCATTAGCGTTTTTATTAATTGTTTACCATTGTTTATATATTTGCGCCTGTTTAGTTTTTCGGTGGGCGAAATGATCGTAGAATAGTGGTGCCCAACCTTAAGTCTATCTCGAGCCTAAATTAAATTTAAAAAATTTTAGTCTCCCAAACACACACACATACATATTAGCTATACTATAGTAGATAATATATAAATATATATTATCTTATATTATATTATAGTTATATGTATATAGAATATAGATTATATATATAAATATATATAATATTATATGATATAGATATATATATTATATATATTTATATATATAGTATATATAATATAAGATATATATTATTATAATGATATCATGTGAATCTAGATACGTGATCCACATTAAAAGATTACGCCAGCAAGATGTTGCAAAGGGTTGGGTACTAGAGATCTAGTAGGAAATTAGGATTAAAACAGTTATATGTTATTTGTTTATGTATTTATAGGCTACTATTGTTATTTCACCCACCAAGAAACATAAGTGAAAGATAGTGATCTCGATGGACGAGTGTCGAATCCAAGTATTAATCATAACCAAAGTTAATTGTGCCAAGTTTAAATTATGATTACGGAATTTGAATTCTAGAAGAGAAGAAAATAAAAACATGCATTTGGCTCTTTGTACATCCCTGATTTGTTATATGATATTAAATTTTTTTTTTTTTAATCATTGCGTTATTAACATATATAAAGTATCATAAAGTTGTAGTAAGTGATAATAATAATAAATATTATGTATTATTATTATTATTATTATTATATGTTATTATTATAGTTATTATTATTATTTATTATTGATATTATTATTATGTATTATTATTATTATTATTTATTATATTATGTATTTAATATTAATAATTATTGAATTATTTTATTATTGATATTATTATTATTATTATTATTTTATTATTATTATTATTATTGATTATTATTGATTATTTTTATGTATTGATTATTATTATTTAGAATACATAAATGTCAGGCTATAAATAAAAAACAGCCAATCAAGCATAATAATAATTATAAATAATAATAAATAATAATTAATAATAATATAATTAATAATAATAATAAAATGAATTAATAATAATAATATAATATGAGATAATAATATCATAATAATAAGTAATAAAATAATAAATTCTTATTTTTAATTTTCTGTGAGATTGTTTGGAGGTACACCATGGTCATTTTTTTAGAACTTTTAAGGAATAAAAATTGTCAAATACGAAATTTTGCCTGCAATACAAATACAACAAAAATATCATATATCTATGGGAGACCGTGCTATCTACGGCCAATAAATAAGTGCTCCCGCAGGAATATTGAAAAAAAAAGCCAAAGGGGGGGCTACTAATAGCAAACACCTTTGTTGTGTCCTTTTTTGAAATCCAAAATGGAATACCCGTATTACTGTATAGTTGATAGATTAGTAATAACATTAAATTACTTTAAAGTACTATAAATATAATGAACATTGAAATAAGTTTTGCCTTAATTGCTTTACTTATCTCTACAATTAATAATTATAATAGTTTAATAGGAATAATATATCCAATATATCATTATAAATAATTGAATGAGTAATGACCAATTATGTCATATTTAAATAAGGGGAAAGTTAAGAATACCGATTAGATCAAGTTAAACTAATTAAGGCATATATATATATATATATATATATATATATATATTATGAATGTTAATTATATATATATATATATAATATATTATATATATATATATATTATATATATAGTATATATAGTATATATATAATATATATATATTATACTAAACCTTTGTTGTATATCAATCGATTAACTTCCGTTAACTATTCGTTAAGAAAAATTAAACATTCTGGCCTTATTAAATTACATCTTTCAGGTAGATAAATGCATGGCACTAGAACGAAATAAAAGCGTCTGTATATGGGTCTCCGCCCCAAACCCAACCTGGGTGTGGAAATTATAAATGTTGCTTCAGTTTACTAATGAAAGCCAGTAAAAAGAATAAATAGAAAAAAAAAGATCTAACCCTAATATGGTTATTAAATCTGAAGTAAAATTGGAACCTACATAAAACTCTTTTTCAGGTCTCATTTTCGACTGATTTTTATTTTGCGTTTTTCTTTCTTTCATTTCAAAAGCATTTCAAACATTTATGTAATGATACGGTGGACGCTATTCGTAATAATTTTTTTCATTTTTTTACATTTTCTTCAGAGAGAAGAGAGAGAAGAGAGAGAGAGAGAGAGAGAGAAGAGGATGGGGAGAGAGAGAGAGGAGAGAAGAGAGGAAAAGAGAGAGAGAGAGAGAGAGAGAGAGGGAGAGAGGAAGAGAGAGATAGATCGTTAGGGGGCCAAAATAGATTGTAATAAAAGTAAATTTTTGAAACCCACTCTCAGCAAAGTGTTCACGGCAGTATTATTACATAATATTACAAGATTAGTATTTACCTCTTAAAATATATATGTTTAATAGTTGTAAGTACTACTATATCAAAAAAAAGTTACAAAACTACAAAGAAAAATTACAAATCTAAGATTACATTTATCTTACGGATCAATGAATTACTTAAATAGTTAGTGACTCGACAAGCAATAAGTCACTGGATTTGCAGAAAGAATTTGTCGACAATTGACAATTCATTTTCAGCTTTTTCTCCAAAACTAATTTTCTGTGAACACTCAAGAGACAAAGTCCATTCAACCTGGATTCGGTCATCGTTGACCTTGTTCATGTTTTAACTCTTCTCAAAGTGCTAAATGTGGTCTTTCAATTGTGCTCTGTAGACATGGTCTGAGGCTAGTTTGATATAAGGTAATGCATTGTATAATTATGGGAAAAATCCCGTTCTTCCTTGGATCACTTCAGGCATTTTAGTTCCTTTTTTAGTGTCCTCGGTGCGAGATTCTTCTCCCTCCAATTTCGACATACCAGGTTTTAGCCTCAAATTTGAAATAATTTCAGTTTCATAAAAGTTTTCAAATACTTTGATTTTCTCTTAGAATTCCTTATACGCAAGGGCAAGCATCATCGACGGATGAAAAAGAGAAAGCTGGTGAATTCCTTCCGAGAATCTGCTCTCCAAAGAAACTGTGAAAGAATCCAGGAATGGTATTAGAATAGTCCTCATTCAATATTCTTCATCGGTGGTAGAAGGAGGATTCAAGCGATGTTTCTGGCGATCCACCACTCTTGGTTGCTGAAGATCAACCATAAGATTTTCAGCTATCTGCTTTATCCTGATATAAATTTCTTTTATCGTATCGTTGCTGTTTGAGTGGGGATCTTTCACAAGTGAAAGAATTTTCTTCACATGGTTCGAGCATTGAAGAAGGTCTAACCTCTTCGACTGTAGATTATTCACGACTGGTTCCAACAAAACCGAATATTTGGCTATAATGCAGGTTGAAATAAGAAAAACAGGTTTTGTGGCATCACAATTAAGCTGAAATGCATTTTTTCTTGTAGCAACATTACCAACTTTTGCCAAGTTTTCCAGACACTGCACTATATCCACAAAATGTGTCATGAATATTGAAATACTGCGGTATTTTCTGATCATCGCGTTTCGCAAAGCTCTGAAATACTGCGTATGTATTTTCTTCTCAAAACGGATTCACGAAAGAAATTGATAATGTCTTTTAATAGTGGAAACAGATATGTGCGGATTATCAATTACATCGTTCAGAGTCGTTTACTACAAAATTTCAGTCGATGACTTCGCACAATGAAATATAAAGCTTTTTTGATATTTTTCTCCATTATTTTCTGTACTCCTCCTTCTTTATCTGTCATAGCTGAGCAGCCATCGTATCTTTGTTCAACGCACTTGTTTAGATCTAGGCCATTCTTGTCAGGAAAACAATAATACACTGCTATGGTTTTTCATCCGATGGCTATCTAATAATGAAAAATCCAATGAATTCTTCCACGAACGAACAGCTTCCGGCTCATGCAAAAAATCTGATGTCCAATAGATAATTGTTTCATTCGCAAGAATATAATCAGATGTCTTCATCAGCTTAAAAACAATATAATATATATATATATATTATAATAGTTATATATATATTATATATATATAATGATATATGATTAATAGTATAATATATATATATATATATATATATAGTTAGTAGTTAATAGTATAGTCATGCTTTTTTGACATTTGCAATGATCACGTCTGCAGACATAACACTCACACAGGATCAATAAGGTTCATTATGGTATTCTTGGTGGATTTGGATAAGTGAAACTTTTGCTCACCCGTAAGGCGTTTTCAACTACTTATTTCCAAATCTAAGTGTGGTAAACAAGCTAATCTTCGAAATCACCTTCATGTTGTCTCGCACCTCAGAGGTAAATCGCAGTACCCTACAAAAAATAAATTTGTTCGATTACAGATGAAATTACCTTTTTGGTCTCTGCCTTAGAGCCTGGTTCTCACCTTTTTTGTGTATCGCCCCACATTCAGTAACTGTACTTCCCATGTGGCCCCATGCCGCCTTCATAGAAAGAAAATTTCTGTAATATATATATATATAGTAGTATATATATATAATATAATATATAGTATATATAATAATATATATTATATAGTATATATATATTATACTATATATATATATATTAGTATATATATAGCATAGCAAAGTTTAGAATGTGCTATAAAAAATGATTTACGATAGCTGTTATTTACTTACTTCTTTCACTTACAATGCTGCCTTGGGCTTGATGAGACATTGCAAGTCGTCAATAATTAGGCTCAATGTTGGTTCATCGGGAATCTCAAGTCCCTCTTTGACTATGTTCAGGTTTATTTCGCTGTTTAAGAAGATTTCAATACTGCACAAACCTATTCTCCACTAAATATGATGAAGGGGAAACAAATAAATACTAGTATTTCAATTCCTGCCAAAAACATGCTGCCATATAACCAAGGGGATTAAATGATTATTTTAGCTTCGAGAATCATTTTGTAAGTCAATAATTTCTTCACGTAAATTTTTGGTGAATAGGAGAAGCATCATAAAGAAATGGATTTACGACCCAATCAGGTATTTCAAGTTTCACAAAAGATCTTGTAAATCTTGCTAATAAAGTCTTCTTTCAGAGAGTCCAAGTGTGAGCAATACCATTCAATATCTGTATCCAAAATTAAAATCTTGTATCATTTGGTTATGTAATAACTTTAGACTTGGAAAAACTGCAAAAATCTTCCTACTCAAGTCTTTGTAAAAGGGTAATTTTTACATGATAAAAGAAAAGTTATAATTCCCTTCGATTTAATAAGATTGATAATTTCCTGACAATTTGATATTGATTTCATTTAGTTAAATGAAAATATCGCTGAAAGGATACGGAATGTCAACACTTTTATTTCTTAAATTATCATGCAACTTCTTATCACATGAATTAAAAAATTCTAGGACAGTATCGTAGAAGAGACATTGGAAGCGATTCTCAGAACATTACCATTTGAGAGCCATCTTACATCGGTAGGTGCGTAAAACGGCTTCAAGAATTCTCTTCATTTTCGTGGCACAGCTGTCGAAAGATACGGTCATTTAAAGAGTGAGATTGATGTTTATTTACTGATTTAATTAACGATGTTCAATTATATCATGTAGCGTCCACTAAATGCTTTGCAGCTAGTGTTCTTGAATGAAATAATACAATGAAGATAAATATTTTTTGGAACTGTGTTCTTTTAAATAAGCTATAAATCCACGAATCACCTAAGTCATGAGCGTGGCCCCATCTGTTGCCACAAAACAATGATATTGGCTCATGGGAATATTTTGCGTATTAAAGAAATTTTTAGAACAACCTTAAAAATTGTTGAACCTTTTGTATTGTCAAGAAGCCATTTTTTCCGGCAACGAGGAAACTCTTCAACAATTTTCTTTAGTGAGAACGTTCTTGTGATTGTCTCATCTGAACCTGGCTTTTCCGGAAATCATACCAGAGAAATTCCTCCTTTTTTTGATCCAGCTTCCTTTTCAACGCCGAAGAAGTCATCGTTATTAGCTACTCCCTCTACGAGTCGTTGTCGGAATTTACCTGGGCAAATCATTGTATCCAAAACTTCATTAATTACTGGCAGTAGAAGAGTTTCACCAATATTGTGTGGTTTGCCCCATTTTGCAATCATCTTTGAAATTTTATAAGATAAAACCAGCCCTTTCTCTAAATCTGTGAGTTTTCTTGGCAAACATCCCTTTGATGCTTGTACGATTTTGATATTAATGTTCATTTTGCGAAAGTTTTCCACATCTGTTATCCATTGTTTTGTTGCAGGATGCAGTCTTTTAATAGTGTTCTACCACTTGCTGATATAGCGTCTCCATTGCTTCATTTGAGATAAACACTCTTTTCACCACAATAGAGCACAGATCGGCATTGTTCCGTTATTAACGATTGAATGTAACTCCATATTTAAGGTACTCATGTCGAGTATTGCCGATCACATATATATATATATATATACATTGTGTTACTCTCATTCGTAGATATATAATATAGTATACGATTGATACGTATATAATATTTACTATATACTATCCGAGTGCAGTATAGTGTAGTATATATATATTAATATATATTATATAGTAATATTTATATATATAATATATATATTAACGTAGATATAGTATCTCTCTCCACC
>JABUQX010088598.1:5000-10000 GCA_015478945.1 Trachelipus rathkii
ATATATATATATATATATATATATATATATATATATATATATATATATTTATATATATATATATTTATATATATATATATATGTATATATATATATATATATATATATATATATATATATATATATATATCTAATATTAGAAATTTAAAATACAGGACCAAAATAATATTTATATATATATATATATATATATATATATATATATATATATATATATATATATATATATATATATATATATATATATATATATATATATATATATATATAATAAGAAATATATATATATATATATATATATATATATATATATATATATATATATATATATATATATATATATATATATATATATATATATATATATATATATATCTATATGAATCTCCTAATTTCGATGTTCTATGGCTTAAAATCTTTCTCCCTACTACTACCATTATCTTGTGTTTCTGCTACTGCTCCCCTAACGGAACAGATTTTCACCTCCTTTTTGAATATCTTACTACTTCTCATGAGACTGTTACTTCTTCCCATCCAAATGCTGAGATCATCTATTTAGGTGATTTCAACGTACACCACACTGAGTGGTTGGGCTCCTCTCACACTGATGCAGGCGGGGAGGAGGCCAAAACATTCAGTATTCTCAACGATCTGGAACAGTTAATTAAAGAACCTACACACATACCAGATCGTCCTAACCAATTCTTGAACACGCTTGATTTATGTTTCACCACTACTCCTTCTCGATATAAATACACCATTTTCCCTCCTATCGGTAACTCTGACCACAATCTTGTAGCTCTTAATTTTAAAACTTTTTCTCCAGCAGCTCCACCATGCCCCAAACGTACTTTCTGGCACTTTAATCGGGCTAATTGGGGGGCGTTGCGTCGTTTCTTTGCAAACTATGCTTGGAGTGAATCTTGCTTTGACTCGGAGGACGCTTCGGTCACCGCTGAAAAGGTAGGGGCCGTAATCGTCGAGGGTATGAGCGGGTTCATTCCATCTTCAACTAAATCTTTTTCTCCACAAAATCCATGGTTCGATGGGGAATGTTCTCGCTCCATTCAGGAGAGAGACATTGCCTATCGGGCATGGAAAAACTCTCGTTCTCCTATCACTCTTACTAATTTCCATTCTGCTCGGAATCGTTGCAGGGCTATTATTCGACAGGCTAAGCGCGCTTTCACTAAAAGAAAGTGCGACAACCTACTTGGCTCTCCTACTGATAAAAATTTCTGGCCTCTTGCCAAAAACATCTCTAATAACTTTTGTAAATCTGCCTTTCCTCCACTTATTCGCTCTGACGGTTCTGTAGCTAACTCTCCTACTGAAAAGGCTAATCTCTTCGGCCTCCTTTTTTCATCTAATTCTACCCTGGACGATTCCGGCATCCCTCCTCCTGCTTCTTCTCCTCTCAGGTTTCCTATGCCTCTTCCCGCGATTACGCATGATCGGGTGCATGGGATTCTGAGATCTATGAGTGTCAGGAAGGCTAGTGGCCCGGATGGCATTCCTCCCCGTGTTTTGAGGGAGTGTGCTTCCGAGCTGGCCCCTGTCCTCGTTCAACTCTACTCTCTATGCCTTAATACTAGTACATTTCCTCAGTGCTGGAAGCGCGCATATGTCCAACCAATCCCGAAAAAGGGCAGCCGCTCTGATCCTTCCAACTATCGTCCTATAGCTCTCACTTGTATTCTATCTAAGATCTTTGAAACTCTTCTTAACTCTCATTTCCTGGATCATCTGGAGTCTCATTCCCTTCTTTCAGATCATCAGTATGGCTTTCGACGCTCGAGGTCAACTGGTGACATACTATCCTATCTTACTGATTTATGGTCTTCTGCCCTTAGGGACTATGGGGAGTCTTGGGTGGTGGCACTCGATATATCAAAGGCTTTTGATCGAGTATGGCATGCGTCGCTACTCTCTAAGCTCCCTTCCTTTGGGTTTCCTCCTTCTCTTTGCTTACTCTTGTCAAGTTTTCTCTCTGGTCGCTCCATATCAGCACTCGTTGATGGAGCGACTTCTTCCTCCTTTCCTGTTAATTGTGGTGTTCCTCAAGGTTCTGTTTTATCTCCAACTTTATTCCTACTTTTCATCAACGATCTCCTCAGCTGTACTTCTAACTCTGTTCACTCTTATGCCGATGACTCAACTCTCCATTCTTCCACTCATTTCAAATCTGCTCCCTCTTTTGCATCTAGAGTTGCCTCTCGTCTTCAGCTTTCCGATTCTATTCTTGCCGACCTGGATGGGATTTCCCGGTGGGGCCGCCACAACCTTGTGAAATTCAACTCTTTGAAAACTCAACTACTTTACATCTCCCTCTCAAAAACACCTCCTAACTTTCCTATTTTTTTCGACGGTTCTAACGTCTCACCTGTTGACAACATAAACATTCTTGGTCTGAACATAAACAAAAAATTATCTTGGAAACCTCATATCACAACGGTTGCTAAGGTGGCCTCAAAGAAACTGGGAGTTCTGTTCAGGTTGCGGGAATTTTTTTCTTCTGCACAGCTACTCCAGTTATATAAGGGCCTTATTCGCCCTTGTTTGGAGTACTGTTCTCACATCTGGGGGGGCTCCGGCTCCACCCTTCTATTGGATAGAGTTGAGTCTAAAGCTAAGAGACTAATTAACTGTCCCCTACTTTCTAACTCTCTTGACCCTCTATCTCTGCGACGTGACGTTGGCGCACTATCTCTTTTCTATAGGTACTACAACGGTAGATGCTCAGAGGAGTTGGCCACTCGCCCTCGCAATACAAGGGGTGCCATGCTCTCGCATGAATTTTGCGTGAGTATTGAAAATCCCAGACTCGTTCGTTGTGGTGCCTCCTTCTTTCCAGCCACTTCTGTTCTGTGGAACTCCTTGCCATCTTCTGTTTTTCCTACTGTATTTAATCTTCCTCTCTTGTAAACTCACGTCTGCGCACACCTGAGAGATTTGGTGTTAGGTTTAGGCTTGGGTGGCTTTCCTATTTTATTTCTTGCCCTCCTTGAAAGGGCCTATGAACGGTGTGTGGTGGTAATCTGTAAAAAAAAAAAAAATATATATATATACATATATATATATGCATATATATATATATATATATATATATATATATATATATATATATATATATATATATATATATATATATATATATATATATATATATATATATAGTATATAAATATATATATATATATATATATATATATATATATATATATATATATATATATTTATTTATATATATATTTATATATATATATATATATATATATATATATATATATATATATATATATATATATATATATATATATATATATATATATATATATATATATATATATATATATATATATATATATAAAATTAGAAATTTAAAATACACGACCAGAATATTTGGTTTTATATTCAAATTGTATTTTGTAAATAGAATGTATTGTACGAAATGAGCAAAAAAATGAAACGAAGCAAATAATTCTTACTTTATTTTTTTATATAAACATTTTTTTTCGTCCATTTATCAACTGACTCCTAAAGAAGATGTTTTAGTATGTCATGTAATTCACATAAATGGTAGTTCATAGAGAAAGGAGTACGTGGAAACTTACATGCAATAAGTACATAACTAATTGTAAGTACTTAGTTTTTTTCTTTTAAATAGATAGATAGATAGATAGATAGATAGATAGATAGATAGATAGATAGATAGATAGATAGATAGATAAGAGTAAAACCTTGATATAAATTGGAAAATAAACTAACAACCCAAAGATAGTCCCTTTTCTTTTCAAGGGAGAACTCTGAAAATACATCAAGGCAATATTACTTCGAAAGGTTTTAAAATACGAGATTCTATAAATTGTTTTGAGGATCGAATGAAAAATTCCATCACACTGAACCATACTCTTAACTTTACATAAAACTTGGACTTACCGAATTTAAACTAAATTAACATTACATAACCCCAAGTTAAATATAATAAGTTTTATGTTTATGAAAAGTAGTAGATATAAATATTTTGATCGCAAGTTGCCAGTGTGACAAAAGTACAAGCATGAATTGAATTTATAATATTATTCATTTCCTTATATTCATATTTATTATAATGTATACCTAAAAGCATAATTCAACCACCTGTTTAGTATTTTAACTAATTCTTTTATCTCTTTAATGGACATAATACTATGATTTTCCCTAAATCTTTCGACACATCATCTGTCAGTGAATTTCACTGTAAAGTCAATCTTTCCTTAAAGTATTTGCACTGTGAATTCAAGTCCAGAACTCTGTCAAATCTCTTCTTCGCTTTGGGACTTACTTTTTTATTTATTTACAAAATTTTTAAGAAAGACATTACCATGACTTTCATCTCGTTCAAGTGTTTTCTCACAATCTTTCGACATGCTTTTATTATAATGCATTCGTACGCCGTAAGGGCAATCTATATTTCTCTGTTTTCTACGCTCTGTGGATTGAATTCCAGAGCTCTCTATGTCAGAATCTCTCTTCTTGGCTGCTTGGACTTCTCATTAATACTACTAATTATTTGCAAAGGCTTTTTATATAAGATACAACAGGATTCCGCGGTAATTCACTTAGGCATTTTAAAACTGTTAACGCTCGAATGGCTCATTAACTAAGATTCTTTCTGCGTCGTAATTTAAATGCAAAGAAATTTTCAGACATTCTTTTGTTTTACTATTTCCATTACCGAAATAGGAACATTGAAAAAAATTACTTGCAGAATTTTATATGCAAAGTAAAGTATTTAATTAATACTTAATGTAACCAATTTCAAAGATGATGTAGCGAGATTGAAGTGGCAGAACTTTTAAGGGACTCAGTTCTATTATTTGAGAAAGAAGAAGAAGAAGAAGAAGAAGAAGAAGAAGAAGAAGAAGAAGAAGAAGAAGAAGAAGAAGAAGAAGAAGAAGAAGAAGAAGAAGAAGAAGAAGAAGAAGAAGAAGAAGAAGAAGAAAATAATTAGCACTAAG
>JABUQX010088599.1:0-36899 GCA_015478945.1 Trachelipus rathkii
GTTATACTAAAAAATCTTTCTTTAGTGGTTTTATATTAATAAGCTTGTCGACCGATTTATCTTTGCCAAAATAATCACAGCCTTTAAAAAAAAAGTTGCGACGCACTTGACAATAGAATGAATGTTATTTCATTAAAACAGGAGATGGAAAAATGATATTGTTCTCCGTCATACACATCACGACAGTTTAAATGACTCAGTCTTGTCAGGAAGAACCAAAACTACCTCAACATTGTAATGTCATCCGAACCCCTTGGCTGGAAGTTTGGGAAATGGAAGAGAAGAGAGAGAAACACAGTCCTCTTGTACGACATCTCAGAGGAGCAAATTGGAAGATGTTCTAATTACTATTCACAAGTATTACAAGAAAAGGCTTGTCCAGTGGAGTGCTTCAATTAAGAAATAATAACCATTTCCTGAGGTATTTATGTATTACACACTAGTCACCGTCGAGGTTGGCGCGCGCAGAAGCCGCAGACACACACACACTTTGTCGCCCACTGCTCCCCTCCATGAGAAGCGTGAGACTTCAACAAACCCTGCCACCATTAAAACATTAATATACCGTATATATATATATATGAATATATATATATATATATATATTATATTTATATATATATTATATATATATATATATATATATATATATTATATATATATATAATATATAATATATATATATATAATTTATATATATAATATAATATAATAAATATATAATATATATATATATATATATATAATATATATATATATATATATATATATATATATTATATATATAATATATATATATATATATATAATATATATATATATATTATATATATTAAAGAGAAAGCTAAAAGAAGAAGTGAAGAATAAATTTTATTAACAAAACCGACCCAGATTCAATAACTGCCTTTCAACGCTTGCTCTCTCATAAAAATTTACCCAATATTTAGTTTATTAAGCAATGAAAAACGACGGGTCAAATGGGCAAGAAAACAAGAAAAGAAAGAGAAAAAAGATAAATAAATATTATAACTAAATTTTTAGAGCCTTGGGAAAGATAAATGGGTGATAGTGTGATACCTGCTACCTTATAATAGCAAATAATAATTGGGAATAGCTACAGAGAAGGGTCTAATGTCAATGAAAATAGGATCTAGATTTATTTAATAAGAATTTAGGTCAATTAAATAAGGCCAATGACGAGTTATACGGTTATATATCTTACGCGTTGAGTGAGTGAGAGAGTAGGAGCACCATCAAACCAAGAGAGTACAAGAATATGTTGATAATATGAGAGGATGTTACTGAACATATGCACACTATATCTTCAAACATGAGGAAAACAAAGACAAATGGATAAATGAAGAGCATTATCAGACATAATGAAAACGAAGAACGAAAAACTGTGTTTGTGAGATCAGTGCGAAGTGCAATATGAGAAAAGATGTATAAAACCATGTGAAGCACTTAAGAGCATAGAGTGTTGAAGAAAAAGAACTATTATTGAGTGAATTAGTTATCGCAATATATATACAGAAAGATCTCATGGGAGAGCATCGAAACGCACGACACACCGGAACTAGAATACATATAGCCAGAGAATAGCAACAAAGATTGTAAGAGCGCATGTTAATAAATTCTTAATGCGAACATATCACTATATATAAGACACCGTGCGAGACAGTAACAATACAAAGTGGCCGTAAGAGTCAAGAGGGTGGGAGGCGATAGTCATTTGCGGCCAATTAATATATGGATTGGAGAGAAATTATTCTAATATATATGATCACGCTATAAATGGCATAAGATGTTTGAGCCAGAGCGAATCTGTGTGGTTTTGGTGAGGAGAGAGACGTCTTATTGACTAAGATGGAAAACTAATAATAAAGAAAGAAAGCTGAATATACAGATCGATAAATAAACGCATGATAATGTAGAGTAAGTTAACATAACTTACCTAATAAAATCAACGTAGTTAAAACACAGGACGTAATTGTTTGGCAATGAGGAGAATATAGAGTTGTGTCGATAACGAACGCACTGGATGTCAAATATGGTGCAGGCTTGTTGGACTCCCACATTTATGAATCGTTGTTTGCTTGTCTTATATATTTCAGCTATCGGCACTTTATTTCGAGCAGTATAGAAGACGCAACGATTGAGGAACGTCGTAGTAAGAATGAGTAGGAGAGATAGCGAATGATGAGACAGCCTTGGTACTGATACACAGCTGCTGCATATCAGAAGCGGCTCATTGAGTATTAGGTGACAAAGTGAAACATACACGATAACTAACAAGTATACTTGAGTAGTAATTATCTTGAATAATAGATAATTTGATGTGAGTAGGGGAGAATGAAAATATAAACAGTGAGAAGTAAAAGTACGGAGATATATATGTAACGATATATATTAGAGACTCAGAGGGAGAAACACTACACGAGAGATTTATAGTAGAATTATGAGAAGGTATATTATAATACACAAGATTATAAAACATTAGTACACATAGTATCAGTATTAGGAGTAATATTTATACTAATAATAGAGATAATGATGATGGGATAATATATATATATGATATTCAGAACTGAGGGAGCAAAGAATAATAACAAAATCTCTATATAGAGATAATATGGGTAAAGTATGTACCTATCTATATAGAACTGAGATGTCACTATAGAGTATAGTAGTAAGTGCTCAAGTAAGAGTAGTAAATATATAAGTAGTAACTATTATATATTAACATATTAAGTAACTTCATAAATCCGATATCTCATTTTTATACTATTATATTTATATATATATATATATATATATATATATACGGGTCGGAATGTTATATATTAGGGATTAACTATATAATACACGATGCAGAAGAAGTAAAATAGAAGCTGGCGGAAATGTCCGAGTCGTCAATATCGTTATTGTCACAACTCACGCACGCGAAGTATTACGCTTGAGAGCTAGGCCTACGGGACAGAGTTAGGAAGTCGCACAACTAATAAAGAAGAGCGGCGGCTAGTATACGCGCTTAATATCGCGAAAATGTAATCTTGAGATATAAGAAAAACCAGGCGCTCGAGAGTTGGTTTGCAGGGTATCATGACTTGTGGCATCTCAAGAAAGATGGCAGATATACAACTTACACCAAAAAGCAAGACAAAGAGGGATATTACACATGGGGAGACCTATCGAAACGACGACCACGGAGGGATGGAGAGAGAGACACAGACACACGCACCAACATGATGCAAATGGGGAGTCCGTCGATTTGCAGTGGAGGAGATATCAACAATGTTTCAAGAAACATACTGTTCAGGACGTGAAGGTCATAACGCAACTTCGCGAGAGATAATATGTCATGTGAAAGGAGCGAGATGCAACTATAAAAGTATTTGTAAGACTTCTCATTTTTAAGAAAGAGCGAGCCATAAATTATTAACACGACGACTATTTATCATCTTATCGCGAGTCGTTAAAAGGAAGAAGAGTATCTTTGGATATTTTGATTACCAAAGTTAATAACATTAAATAACTGAGAGTCCATAATAGCGCTCTGGAAGGGATCTTCTACAGAAGTCTTAACCACTCTGTAGCCAGAGAATCTCAATCAACTATAAATGTACATGAGTGACATAGTGTTGCACGAAAGGTGAGAAATATATATTTAAGTATACAAATACTATAATATTATTATTGAGAATAATAGTTTTTAGTTTACGAAATAAATATAGGGAAACGTAATACTCGGTTACCCTTCTTACCTTCTATTAATTATACTATTCACTATCAAAAATAAAGGCAAGCCCTACACAGAGTTCATTAAGGTATATCAATAAGAAACTATGAAAAATGAGTAGTCAAACACTATTTCTATCCATCTTAAAAGAGAACTCATGAGAGTTCTCAAAAATACTTATGATATGAACAATTTAAAAAAAAAAAAAAAAAAAAAAATTTAATAAAAATGATATAAAATATCCTACTGAACTTATATTCACCCACGAGCGTATTATATATTTCTGGTAAATAAAAGAATAGAATCACTCCGCTCACACATATATAATATTTAACGCAATTTTGCATGAAATTTCCCATGGTCATGTGATGTCATTTATAGCATATATATATAACTATATATATAATATTAATATATATATATAAATATATATATATATATATATATATATATATAATATATATATATAATATTAATTATATATATATATTTTATAATATATTAATTAATATATATAATTAATATATTAATATAAATAATATAATATATATATATATATATATATATTAATATATATTATATTAAGTGATGCCTGCAGTAATGTTCATTATTTATTTTCTATACTATATATACCTGAGCGGTAATGTATTGAATTTATATAACATTATACGCGGATGCGGATGTTTAATATATATAATATATATATATAATATTATAATATATATATAATTTATATATATATATATTAATATATATATATAATTAAATTAATATATAAATATATTAATATATATAATAATATAATATATATAATATATATATATATAATATATATAATTATACTATATATATATATATATTATATATATAGTATATTAAAGTATTAACACAACTAATTAATAATATAATTGTTATCCATTAGGAGATGTTCAGCTGGAACGGGGGATCGGCTCCTCAAAGGGAACTACCTAACATATCCTTCTTTCATCTCATACCATCCGACCAATTTCACACGCGAGAGAAGTGATTTATTCATGTGGAATCACATAATACTTACACACTCCCAACCTATACATCTACATCTATAGTAAAGACATTAAAGAGTGCGAGGCAAGTCGGAGAATAACTTCTAAGTGGAAGACGATTGATGCAAGCTAGCACGAGAACATATTTTACAAATTTCTATTCTGAGCGTCTATCGGTACACTGTATCATTATCTGTGGCTTTAGAGAGTTATAAATGTCTGTTTCTCTTTTTCTCATCATATTAGGCCAAACAGACTTTAGTGTGCTTTAATTATATATCATAAACCGCTCATGTGTAAACAAACTAGTGTTGAGAGAGGATCACTGGTCAGTGTATCTATGCTTTGTATATCTACTCCATTTAATGACGTGGAGAGTAAATCACACATTTTGACACATATATTTGAGCTAATTAAATACATCTCACACTCACCAAAATAATAATCAATTTTCCCTACCCTAATCCAGCATTTTCGTTTAACAAATTCGAGTAATTTAATTCATTAGGTGAGATATAATGATATTATTACATATAACATTATATTGCACTAGGCATAGTTTCTATATACATTTTTGCGAACTGCGTGTGTTTCTTACATCACTCCGACTCTCCACTGTATGCACAGATAGAGCTAGAAATTCTTCCCCGAGAGTGAAATCTGTTATTGAATTTACTTGTAGAGATTTGTCTCCTGTAATATTTAATTTTTTTCCTTTTAATGTGCCTACGTTTATCACGTACGCGAGTATACTGGTGATATGACAGATCTTCTCCACGCATACTGCTATAGTTACTCGCAAGCGATCTGGCGTAACGACACTAATTTGCTTAAACTTTCCACAACGCCAAGATGCGCCATTCGATATTCAATATAGAAATAATAATATAGTTTTTATCACTTGGTGATAGAGTTTTCAATCATATTAGCACACTACATCTTTTCGTAAAAATTGCGGTTGTGTATTCTTATATATCATCCCTATCTGTAATCATGTAGTATAATTCCTTTATATACCTGATGAATACGTTATTGATTTGCTTGTAGAAGGTGTTAGGTCTGTGAAGATTTTGTTTTTTTCCTTTTTAAATTGAGTTTGGCGAATTAATTAGACTGTTCGGATTATAGTAATGAGTTTTCAAACACCTATAGCGCAGAGAAAGTGTACTTGAGTATGAATCTTGTTCATATATAATACGTGAATTATCAAAATATAATTTGACTATATTATAACGGAATACTAAAGTATAAGTTTTGCAATAGTTAATTGTAAAATTATATAATTTATCCAAACAAGAATACCATAAAGCGTTTTTCTACCTCTTTTTTAATTAATCACATCTTTCATTCTTTTTAAACACGCTATCAATTATTTCATTTGTAAAAGAAATGGTCATATATCAATGTCTTACGTTTAAGTCAGCTGAGATTAATGGTATTACATATATTACATCGGAGACTGTAAGAGGCTCTGAATTTTGTGAGTATTAGTTTTCTCTAATAAATTTGTATTCCAATAGTCTATTAATGCATGATTAGTGATTATGATGTCATTTATTACCATTAAATTGTATTAAATATATGTATAAACTATTTGGAATAGCTGAACTGAGGCGTACGAAGCTAAAGAAGTTCTTTATGTAAGATAGCATAATATTATATCTTTTCCTATCATATGTAGTGTATAATTATTTACTATAGCGATATGGTAATGTCTTTGATAACATTATAAGATTATAGAATTAGTTTTATATGTAATGCGTTTTTGAATTTCCGTCTACTCATCTGCATTATGAGTCTATTAACACATTTTGTCTATCCTATTTCGTTTGTGAAAGACAGTTATGTTATTTCTCATCAATCTCTCGAATCCATATAACTATAATCTGTGAAGCGATCCTTCCCGGCCATGAGCCTCTAACATTCTGCTGGTGTATTTTCTAAAGCGGAATTGTGAGAGATCTATATAATAATGATGTGATTATGCATACATGCACCCGAGAGCGGATGCGGACAGCTGGCAATTGTTACCTTTTATGTGATCGAAACATATTATGACTAAAGTATTATTTATTATTATTTCACTTTCACTTTATAGTTTATATATATCTTATTTATTTTATTCATTTTTTATTATTCCTTTTTTTATATTGATTATATCTTATTTTTAATAGTTATTCTATTTTTTTATGTTTTTATACTATAATATTTTATTTCTTTTTTATCTTCATTAATTTTTATACTTTTCCTCTTTTCCTTTTATTCGACTTCAATTATATACCACTTTTTATTTCTTTTGATTCTTTATTCTAACACTAATTTTATCTATCTATTTTTCTATTTTTACAGTTTCTTTATTAACATGGAATTAAATGTACTTTAAGATATATTATTTCATTTTAAATTTATGATTTATATTTAATAGATTATTATTTATTTTCACATATTATTATATTGTATTTACTTATACTATATTATATTATTTTATTATACTTTTTCTTTATATCATTTTTTCATTATTTATATATATATTATTCACTATTATGCTCCAGTCTTATTATTATTTCTATTATTCTTTTTTATCTTTTAATTTATACTTTTCTATGACTTCTTCACTATTACTCTCATATATTATTTATATTATTATTTTATTATATATATATTCTCACTTAATATTTCTATTATTATAACCTGCCTCTATCATATCATGACAAATATTAGTTTTACTTTTAATCTTTTTTCTCTTTTTGCCTACTCTTAATCTAACTTATTTTTGTATTCCATTATATATATACTTTATATTTTATTTATTTGATTTTTACCTATTTATTATTTTTCTTTTGATTACTTCAAAGTACCAACATAGCCAACTTTCAGATATATTTTATGATTAATTGGGGAGGGTGCAGATACACTCAAATTTTGGGGGATTCAGTAAACCTCACTTTCTTCAAAGATCCATAACTTTGGTTCTACTTACAATATAACAAAAATACGAAATTTTTTTTTTTTTCATTCACTGGTCTAATGAGAGAAAAATTTTAAACGTTAAAAGATATTGAAATTTCTTTTTTCTTCAGTTTTTTCCTTTTTTTTCTTTTTCTTCAGTTTTTCCTTTTTTTTCTTATTTTCCTTTTTCTTCTTCATCTGTTCCTCCCCCTCTTCTTTTTCTTCTTCTTTTGTTTCTACCCTTATTACTATTGGTCACAAATGGATTTTAATCGCAGAAAATCTCGTTGTGATTTTAGTGCGTACTCGTTATCAGTAAATTTATTATTCATATATGGGAATTATGCATTGCTAAATCTCCCTTCTTGAATAGGCTTTGTTGAGATATTATTATTATTATTATTATTATTATTATTATTATTATTATTATTATTATTATTATTATTATTATTATTATTATTATTATTATTATTATTATTATTATTATTATTATTTATTATTATTTAACATTATTATTATTATTATTCTTATTATCAGATATGATTAATTATTATATATTATTATTATTATTATTATTATTATTATTATTATTATTATTATTATTATTATTATTATTATTATTATTATTATTTGTTATTCTTTTGTTCAAGGTATATAATTACTGCAGCAGTTCACTGAGAATCTTTTCATCTTCAAGAGATTATAAATCCCATAACTTTCATGGTTGTTTGTGACTTGCAAACATTTTCTCTGATTATGAGAGATTATGAAAATTGTGAACAAAAAAAAAAAAATTAACAATAAATTCAACACAAGACACTGCAACAATATAGTCTTATTTTTAAAAATATTGGGGTTATTTTTATTATTATTATTTGTGTGTTTTATGTTACCACAAAAATTATAATATTAATATATTAATGAAAATGAAAAAAAAACATTAATATTTTTTAAAATATTTCCGGATTAAAACGCTTTATATTATTATATACACTTTGCTATAATATTTTCAGATTTTCAAACTGAAACTATATGTAATTTTTATTGATATTCTTCTGTTGTAAAAATAAACCTTTTATTAATTTATAAATAATGATTTATTGTAAAAAGATGCAATAATTTGCATTAAATCTGAAGTCTATGTATGGCATTCGCCTTATTAATGATAAAAGGGGGTATGTACTGGCAGTTAATTTGTTGGTGGAATGTTGGGGGAAGGGTGGGGGGGGGGGGTTATCATAGTTGAAACTTGTAGCGCACATTTCAGTTTAAATTAGAAATACCTAGGCTATTAAGTAACTGGAAATCAGCTTAATGTATATTAATGGGTTAATGCGAGATTTTTGGTTTTATAAATCAAACTCAAGAATAGCAAATTCTATTACCTTGGTAATATACTGGGTAATGAAACAACTATGGTAAACATGGGATACTCTCGTAATAATGTATAATTAAATTAATTTAAAATGATTTAATATTCAAAATTAGAAGTTCAGAGCTAAAAAGCCAACAAACTTTTCATTTATGGGTTTCATTAACTCGTGGGTTTTTGCCTACCAACCCTGCTATCATGACATTCTTACTTTCTCCTACGAAAATTTTCTATTACGTAGAAGGGTGAGAACAGTGGAGGTAAAGGCTAATATATATAGTAGTGAAGCTTAGTTCTGTAGTACCTCTGACTTGTATTCATGAATAGAATGCGCATATTAATTAAATTAATTTTAATTATTATAATATATATATAAATAATATATATATATATATATATATATTATATATATTATAGAATATATATATATATATATATTAATATATATATATATATAATTAATATATATTATATATATATTATATATATAATTATATTATATAATAATAAATTTAGTATAGATTGCCAAATATTTATATAACAAATCGGTCTCTATTAGTATTTTAGTCCTAATAAGAGTCATAAGACATTGCCGATTAATCGGATTCTATATATTGTAATCATATAGACGGGAAAAGTGCATAAACTAACCTAGGATTTGATTTCCTTGAAAAATGTTTATGACTTCCTGGTATCGACCGAGACTGGCCCCTTACATATATATATATATATATATATATATAATATTAATAATATATATATATATATATATATATACTAATTAATAATATATATATAATATTATTATATTAACTAATTTATAATATATATATATAATATTAATTAAATATATATATATATATTAATACTATGTATAAATATATATATATAATATTGTATAATTATATAATATATAATTAATAATATATATATATATAATAATATATATTAATATTAATATATTATAATTAACGGAGATTATTATCTTATATTGACATAATTTTGTATTATGGAGTAGTTAGTTATTTATTTAGGTATTTGTTTGTTTTATAATTTAGTGATTAAATAATAATATAAGATAAACTATATATAATATCCATGCGCTCCTGAATATATTATTATAATAATATATATACTAGTTATATATAGCTATATATATATATATATATATATTATATATATATATATATATTATACTAATTGAATAAAACACTACATATATATATAATAAAAGAGTTAATAAAAAGCGTTCAACTATAGCAATATATATCATATATAAAATAATAAAAAATAATCATTATTAATTGTGTAATAGCAAGGATTCCTATATAGTCCGTTATTATATTATTATTAATTATAAAAATAATATATTATATATATATATTATTATTATATATAATATATATATATTATTAATATATATATATATAATTTAATATTATATATATTAATATTATTAATAATTATATATATATATATATATATAATATATATTATCATATATATATATATATATATATATATAATATATAGGTACAAACTTTATGTAGAAATCACTTGTATAACTTTAGTGAGAGTGAACTAATATAGGAGGATAATATTATCATAACTCCAATATATACTATATTATCACTAGTATGGCTAGGCCCGTCAGAGAGTGAGTTATAAAAATATATACTACTATATAGAAACCTATATCCTAAGTATTACCTTTATATTTGAATACTAGGTATATATATATATATATATATATATATATATAGGTATATATTATATAATAATATATAAAAGGAATATATTAGAATTTTTTAGATTTTAAAGTTTAGAGTATATTTTAAATATGAGTATATTAGGTCTATGATTTAATTAATCAGTATATGACAGTCCTTGTACCTGGGAAGAAAGCAAGGGATGCAGTGCTCATACGCGATAAATTACACAATATGCAGATGATGATTTCATACGAGAACATTTTGCCGAGAAGAACTAGGAGAGAAAACTTACAATAATAGAATTTTTAATATGTGATTAAACTTACTAAAGAAAATTGCTTACGAATATCGCTGTAATGACAATAGATGGAATCACGTTAGAATATAATAATGTAACTGACGTTATTATAACATTTTCAAAATAAACATCAAAGTAAACACAAAAGAAATTAAACAGAGGCAGATTTACGTATCTTTTTTTTTTCGGGGTGGCGGAGACTCAATGAAACGTGGCATTCTATATTGCAAGTAGTCACATTATTGAAACGTTTACAACGACAGAAAGTCAGGAAATGCCATATAATAACGGCATAATGTCAGATGTAGTGCCTATTAAAAGTGTAAATATTACACGTTTCTATATATAAATACATATTTGAAAAATATGCTTATACATATAAGTGGAACAAATTAGTTTAGAATGGTTATATAATATATATATAAATTAGTATATAGATATAATAAACCTTAATAGAATATAAGTACATTTTACATATTACAGGATAACGTTATCTTACATAATTATAATATAACTACAAATAAGAGAAGCTCGGGATACTTTATTATACAGAATAAAGAGTTCATCGTTAATATATATATATATTATACATTATGTATATATATTAGCACTCTATCTTAAGTCATTAAAAAAAAATGTTAAAATGGAAACACAAAATATAAATATCTATAGAAAGCCTAAAACGTACAATATATATATATATATATATATTATAATAATATGTTGTATATTATTATTAATATATAAAAAAATCTAACTAAGGAAGTGAGAGATTATGAGAAAGATAAAATTAATATATTGTTTGGCAAATTTTTATCTAAAGTAAAAAAATATTAATATTTGAAACAGTTATGTATTAAATAATATTTAAAGTAAAGAAATATAAAAAAGAAAAAAAGAGTTATATATATATCCTCAGGTGAACTAGTTACTATAATTTTTCTCTCTCACAAAGGGAAATTGGTCGACACGCAAATTTCAGAATTTCAGGTGTCAAAAACGTCGACATCGATTTGGTCGAACAGGATTTTGGTCGGACAGCATTCTGCGCGTCGACACAGCATTTTCTCATAATGGTGTCCAAAATGATCCCGACACATTAAATTAATCGATTAAATAATATTCGATTATAATAATGTTTTTTTTTCGCCCTAATTTAAATTGATCAGATTAAATCATAAAAAATAAACTTTTCGAAGGTGTCAAAAACGACGACAGTATACTATATAGTATAAAATACTAGATCTAATGTTTCGGGGTATAAATTCAGTAAATATGTTATATATATTATTTATATATAACTATAGGGGTATATAATATATATATTACGTATAGTATATACTATAATTATATATAATATATATATATATAATAATATATCATCATAAGTTATAATTGTATAACTATATATATAATATAAGTATATACGAGATAAACTATTAGGCCATATATAGGGCAAAATAGGGCTCGAGCAGACGGCGGAACAGAGGGGGGGAGATTTCCATACCGCCGTAGGAGGAGGGGCGGAGGACCCCGCGACACGCCACCCAAACCCCAAAGAGCGGGGGTTCGGAGACCCTCCCCGGAGGGGGGTGCACATGTAGTCTTATCCCCGTGAGTTCCCGGAAGGCCGGGAGAGACCTCTCGGGACATGCTTGCATCGGGGGGGTATAACCATTTGGGTGTATTCGGTCGGTTTAGGAGAGGAGAAACAAAAAAAAAAAAAAAAAAAAAAAAAAAAATCATGTCAATATGATATATATCGATATTAATCTATCGATTAATCGATATAGTAAATAAAATTTTACTGTCAAATGTCGACACATCTTTTTTAAAAAATTGTCAAACTATTGTTCACGCACAGCAAAGTTTGGGTCGACAGCAATTTGGGTCGAACAACATTTTTGTCGACTATTATGACACCTGTCGACCATTTTAAGCCTGTCGACATTATCGTCCTAGCTTAAAAATTATAGGGCAAAAGGCCATATACTTTTTTTGCACATTTATTAATTGAAAATATATTAAATCTCACTATTTATGTAGGATCTTGATTTCCAACGCTGCGGAAGGGCCATCAATTTGCTACCGAGTTACCGAATGTTTAACTTTCAGTGTTACACGGGATATACGCCCCTCTGAATGTATGTGGCTCGTACTCAGAGGGTTCTCTTCTTATTTATGTGTCTTAAGAAAAATGCATTTTTTTAATTGCAAAAGCCATATGATATATTTTATTGGCGTAATTTACAATTAACAAGGGTTTAATAATAAATAAAATAAAGTGTCATAATCAATGTAAATAAAAAGCGTAGTTGTTTATATTCGAGATGGTTATATATTTTATAATATCTCTGTTATTCCGGTTTCCATAATCTTTCACCATAATATACCGGGAGTTCATTTCGAACTTTCTCTACATTGAAACAGTAAATTATAGCGGAATATATCGAGGGAGTACACACAGTGTAACTCTTATATTATGTGAGTGACTTTATTGAACATATTCAATTTATATGCGAGGTATCTAACCTGGGTGTGGGAGGAACTTTATATGCGTTTAAAACCTGCAAGAAAAACTTTCATATGGTTTTTCCAGGGGTCGACAATTGTTTAGTAACTTTTCAAAACACTTCTAGGTCTTGGGGAAATATAAAATAAAGAAAAAAACTTACGGATTCCGCAAAGAGAATTGGCATGTCATTGCAAGTATAAAGATTGTACAACTCTCACGCAAGACCGGGTAAAATAACGAAATCTCCGATCAACTGAGATAAATAGAGATATAAGTACAAGGGAGTAATCTTATAGCGAATCTATATATAAATTAGTCACACTTTCGATATTTTTCTTAGTTATAGTTAGTCATTTTTGTTATATCATTAGAGTTGCTTATCACTTATATAAGAACCGTACAATGATTAACATTATATTCGCAAATATTATATATATATTATAATTATATATATATATATATATAATATAATATATAATATATATATATTAATATATAATATATATATAATATATTATATATATATATATATATATATATTAATTATTAAATATATTAATATATATTATTATATATTAATTAGTAATATAATATATATAATATATATATTATATATATATATATATATTAAAACTGCACTGCTCGCATTTACTTAAGGGGATATTTTTATCAATATATATTAATATATATATATATATATATTAATTAATAATTAAATATATATATAATATATGTATATATAATATAATATATATATATATAATATAATATAATTTAATTATAATATATTGTAATATAATTATTAACATACCGGCAAATAAGTAAGGTTAGAGGGTTCAGTAGTCCGAGACAGAGGGATAACATTGAGAGAGGTGGAGGGAGATCGATTTTCCATACCTAATTAACCGTAAGGGGATAGGTGAGCGGAGGAACATCTCCAGCTAGACACCTATATATATATCACTAAAATATTAAAGAGCGGGGGTTCCGGAAACCCTCCCCGATGGGGGAATAAATTTAGTCCCTATAACCTATCGTATTCTCAGTATTCGCCTATATCGAGAAAGGCGAGAAGATCACTCATATATACCGACTCCTACCATCTCTCACTGGCGGTTTACACTCATTAAGGAGTAGATAAATTCTATATATAGTATAAAAAAATAAATTATAACTAAAGATATTACACTCCATTTAAGTAATAACCTTTACAAATAATATATATATATATAATATAGTATATTATATATGTAGAAGGATCTAGATATAGAAATAGACATTCTAATAAACACTTAATAAAAAAAATTATAACGTAATAAAAACTCTAATAATATATAAAAGAAATGAATGAGTATCTTATTTGGCGTTTAATTTTTAAGAGAGCGGTATATAATACTACCTACTCACCCACCTAGAAATAGGTGTATCTATATATATTCAAAAGTCAAGAGTCTTTCGTAAATATCACTTATTGGGTTAGAATTACAGCTCAGCGCAGACAGCAGCAATGCAGTCGCGATCAGCAACGAACGATTGGTAGAGCTATATAGCATGAATGTAGTTTTCATTGCATTCGAAATACCTATAGGTTTTTAGCATACGTATATATATTATACCTAAATTAACGAATCCTATACTAGAATGAGAATTATTTATAGGTCCATAGAGATTACCTGTAGCTATTTTTGGGGGGTAAACGAAACTACCGTTTAAAAAGGTCTATAAAAATATGACCTCTCTCATATATATATATATATAATATATATATATATATTATATATATACTAAATACAGACTTTATGTGATTAGAACAATCAGACACATTTTATAAAAAAAATTATATAACATACACATAATCTTGCTAATTGGTAAAAAAACTTCACAAAGAATTAAGTACTTTCAAGCTTTGAGCCCCCCCTACCTCACTACCTACCACATCGAGTATCTAATACATTATTTCAATTGCATTAAAATTTAAATAATTAAAGATAATATATATTAATATATATATATATATATATAATATATTAATTAAATATATATATACTTAATATATATATATAATATATATATGAGTACCATTAGCGTAACATTATTATACCAGTAATACTATATTATTTTATAATACTTATATATATATATAGTGAGCTCGCTCTCTATTCTCACATCTCTCCTATATTATCTATACTATCTTTTATAAGAGTCATGACTGCTACGTATGCCGCGATATCTAAATATAAATAATAATAGTAACTTATATATTAAATATTAATTATAGTTTTAGCGGTTTCTAACACACTATACCAATTATAACACTACTGGCTACGTACCAAACTACTCTTTATCAGTCTAGAAACATTAGCACTTACTTTTCAACAAAATGAGTCGTAATTTATTACTTTCATCAAACCATAATATATATACTATATATATATATATATAATATATATATATATATATAATATATATATATTAATAATATATATATATATATATATATATATTATAATTAATATATATAATATATATATTAATATAATATAATATATATATATATATTAATATATATATATATATTATATATATATAATTAATATTAATATAGTATATAAATATATTATAATATATATATATTAAAAGAGAAAGACAGTCTCATGACAATATATCTATATAACAAATGCAAATATTCTTATACAATGTTATACCTATATGACAAGACTGCTCTTACAAATGAAAAATATGCTTTAACAATTAGTCTCCCTTTATTTATACACACATACACTATTATTCTACTCAAATACATATTAGATATGGCGTAACTCTCACTTTATCTTTCTGCGAGGAAAGGACGTTCACAATACAAACTGTAATATATCTACGTTCCCTTAAGAAAATGCCATAAGAGCAAATCATAATACATAAAATAGGTGCATACTTAACATGTAATAACACATTAAATTACATCTGACACCGACAATTATTTCAGCCTAGAGTGTAGAGTTACATAAGAAAGATCAGCGCGTAGTAACATAATATTTATTAGTAATATTGATTGAACACAATGTCGTTATTTGAAATAAATATCGTAAGAGATATATATATATAATATATATATATATATATTATAATATATATATATAACATTTTTCTTACCACATTTTTTTTCATTCAATTTTATATATACATAAATATTAAAATAAAATTATATTTATATTATTATTATAGTATGTATAATTATAATAAATTTTATTATATCAACAATTCATATTATATATTATGAATATACCATAGTTCGCTCCACGTCCATAGTCCAGCAATAAATCTGTAGAGAGAACTAAATGGATTATGTCGAATTCATACTATTACGTTATTAGTATAATTTATCGGAAGTATAACGCGAGATAGAGTTTCTATAAATGTTAAATCGTACAACAGCGCGCAATAGCGTAAAAAAGTTGAACTTTTTTCTCTACTTATATACTTTATTACAGAATGTTTAGTTGTTATCTAGTTTGCATTATGAAACAAGTGGCAATAGCGAAGACAGTAGAAGAACGACTCATTAGTGCTCAGCAGAGTTAGTTAAGATTAAATAGAATTGACTAGGATTTAACGTGTACCTATATATATTAATAGGTATTATAATATAATATATGAATTATACAGTGTTTATTTTTTAAAATATATAATTTTTTTAAAGGTGTGGAAGCTCACTTATAAAATTTAATTTATTTTAGAACTTATTTATTACAAATATATAAAAGGTGTAATCGGATCCTATCTAATCGATATGGATAAACCATTAAAAAATTCACCATTATTCAGAAAATAATAGATATCAGTGAACAATATATATGAACGAATGACCACCTGCTTGTGTATAATATACTATATAATTAATATATATATATATATATATAAATATATATATTAATATATATATATATATATAATATATATATATATATTAATATATCATAATATATATATATATATATATATAATTAATATATTATATATATATATTAATAATAATATATATTAATATATATATATATATATTATATATATATTATATAAGTACCAGATCAATTTGTAAGTAGTTATCTCAATAAAATAAATCTGCAACAAACCGAAGCTAATGTGGTAATATTTTATTTTTATTACACACTCAATATGAATCCCATCCACTTAAATATATGGCAAATTACATAATGTTAGTATATATTAAAAAGATCTTACTATGTTTTCTAGTATATATATTATTAATTAAACCAGAGCACTCATTTGTTAAGGACTGAGAGACATGTCTACTTTACTGATATAAATTGAACGTTGCTTATTAAAAAATAACGAATTATATATATATATTATATATATATAATATATATATATATAATATATATACTATATATTAATATAATATATATATATAATTAATATATATATATAATATATAATTAATTATATATAATATATAATATATATATATATATATAATTAATATAATAATATATATAATTAATATATATAATATTATATATAATATAATAATAATTATATATATATATTATAATTATATATATATATTAACATCTAATAATATTAAAAGACGACCTTTCGTCTCCAAAATCTATTGTAGGTCTCACTATTTGGTGAGGTCTAAATGTAAAGCAAGGAATAATGAAAATGAGTTCTGTATCTAGTTATCACCTAAAAGAGAAGAAAGAACAGCCACCACTACAAATCACGTCCCCATAGACTGAGGTGCTGTAGTGAGGTGCAAGTTGAGAGCATCAGTAGCTGCACCGGATTAACACAAGAAAGTAGTACAATTCTTAGAGAATAAAGCGCACGAGTATAGCGAAGATTTCTTTAGAGTTGTTAAAGACTCTCAGCCTTTCCGCCCACTTATATCTCTTATGAGAAACTCCTCGCAGTCAGAAATCACCCTAGAGCTTCCACCGGACCCCCTGACATAAATGTGGGCCCGATTCCCAATCTATGTTGCAGTCTAGGAGAGTGAAATATTATGAAAACACCTCCCATTTCATTTACAAATATACAGGCAAGTAATTAGGACAAATCAATATATATTTATATGTTCATATTAGATCGATCTTCTACATATTTTTTATGAGAGAGGTTATTCAGAGTATTACGTATTTTAACCGCCCACATTGGAAATTTAAAATTAAACCCTATATAACTCATACCACATATAAAGGTTGAGGGGGCTTATTGTTCTCAAACAGCATTATATGTATTCACTGTTATACTGGTCACTCAATATTTTTCATAAATGTTTATAAAACACACGGGATATTTATTCTTTTGATTACAGACACAATTTTTTGGGTTCCAACTCACGGAATATGTAAGTAGGATTCATTTAATCGTTATTACCATTAATTAAAACCTATATTAGTAATCTCAGGGTTCTTAAATAAATTGTCCTGATGTACCTGAGTAAATTATCTTTATTAATAATATTTTTGAGGTTACAAAAAAGAATTTTAATGAATAAAAGAAGCAACTCATATTTATATATATAAATACTTTATATAGAGTATAAATATATATATAGCGTTTCTGTACATTTTAAATGAGCATCCGACTACTCCAAAGTTAGAAAAAGAGAATTTTATTATAACTTTGCGAAATTTAGTGTAAAGAGTTTCAGAATAATGTATTACAATTGATTCTTAGAATACAAGAGCTTGAGATTAATCCTTGTCAAGAAATGTTCAATATTCTGATAAGTAAGTCAAAGGACGAAAACATCATTCACATATCGGAACCAATTAGTAAAATTTTTTTTTATGTAACTAACTTATATCTCGTTATTATTAATTATAATTATATGACCGAGGCTTTATCCTTTTCCATTTAACTTATTAAAACTGCCCGGTTATCTTAATGACTACCGTCAAGTAACTTACCACAAGACCCTACTTTGATCTTTTCATTTACAATTACAAATATAAAAAATAATTTTTTATCCGCTATCACACCCTATATATAGCCCAGCCTGTCAACTTGTTCTTCACACGGACTCTTTTAACTAATAAGCGTGAATGCACTAATTATATCAAGCCGTAAATTATAGACAGTTTAAGCAATGAAATAATTCTTAGCAAGACAGCTTAACAGAATATACCTCTGTTTTATAGTTTAAAACAACATATGTGTAAATATATTGAGAATATCTATAGCAGGGTATAAGGAACAAAGTCACCAAGCTATCATTTTTAGAGCAGCTTTAATTTAATTACTGTATTACAATTTATTTTTATCTCGATACTCAGAGTTTTTAGAGTTAATCTTTGAGTTAGTTGAGTTTTGAGTTATTATATTTTTATATGTAGGTCTTATTTGTAATATACCAAACATGTATACAGAGTCGCGCAGAACACATGCTCATACACAATGTATCTTTGTTTTCTTTCTCGAAAGAGATGTAGCAAAAGATGTTGAGGATTATTGTAATTGTGAGATTTTGTAAAAATTATCACGATTATAAGTTTTACATAAGCACTTTTAACTAATATTGATTGATATATAATAGTAAATATCAATCTCTCTCTTTTCACAGCATTTTTCAACTGACGCAACACATAAGTCAACACAAACATACATAAAATAAATATAATCATATATAGGAGGTTTTCTCGAGTAAATTGAGAAAATTAGATAATATGCTTGGTATAGTATATATAATATAGAGTATTGAATAAATATGAGGAATTAGGAGATTATATCTGGGTTTATCCTACTTGAATGATCTCGTCATCGCTATTTAACCAGTTAAAAATAAACAATTTTTGAAAACAAAACTATTACAAAGCTATGATCATACTTAATATCAATAATACATAAATATATTATATAAATATATAATAAATATTATATAATAAGTATATATAATCAATTATAATCTGTATAAGTAATTTAATGTTATCAATATTTCATCTATAACTATAAATAGTTAGAAACAAAATTGATTTAATATATTATATATATACTAATATATAATATATATATAAACTATAACACAAAAATACTGATAAAATTTAAAATAACCCTATAGAGCGAGTGCTCAGTAAGCAGCTGACACTGATGATCGCTAGTCAATGGGTAAAATGGAACACAATTACAACTCATTAATTATAATATAAATAGGTCATATTTAATTCTCAATATTATAATACTGAACATTCGATAATAAGTAGCATAATATATATATATAATGTATTATGTGTGAATATATATATTATTATATAATATATAATATAATAATTAATATAATATATATATACATATACATATATTATATATATATATAATATTATATATGTAAGATATATTAATATATATATATTATTAATATTATATTTATTAATATAATATATATATATATATAGAATAATATATTAATAATATTAATAATATTATATATATATATATATATAATATATATATATTAATATATATATATATATTATATAATTATATATAATATATATATTTTATAATATATATAGTGAATTTAAGGTACAAATTATCTTCTTCAATTAAGGAGATAAGGGAATTTGAGTGCATAAATAAAATTGGAGTAATCATTGAAAAAAACGCTTATAGTTTTGTGAGATGAATAATAAATGTATTAAAAATCTATAATCCGGAGTAATTTATGTCTAGTAGTAATCTATAATATATATACACCACACTGGTTGACATAGTTGAGTACTGTTTGCTCGAAAATGACTTGGTCCTTCCAATGGATAGCCTATTCAATACACACAGGAGAGTGTTGGTCGAATCATACCTAATTTATTTTTAGTTCTCTCTCCACTCATCCCATTTTATTATATAATATTATTAAATTGATACTCACTAGTATGTATTATGTTATTAATGTTTCTTTTTAAATATTCATTACATTGTTTTTCAGAACCCTGTTAACCTATTTCTTAAAAATCTTTAATCTTTTCAGTATTCCTCTCTCCTTTTATTACTTATACCGTAAATAATTTATATGACCATATATTATATTAGTAATAATAATATAATAAGCAATAATTCGGATTTTATTTATTATTTATTTTATTATTTTTTAAACATTTTCGCGACCTTTAATAATAATAATATAGCTATAATAATATTTATATATAAGAAAAGGAATTTTAGTTTATCATAACCATATATAGGTATTAACTTTTTTTTATTTAAATATAATTATAGTTTAAATATTTTATAAATTTTATGGTTAACATTGAAATATAAAGTATTTATTCACCATGTATATAGGGTACTTATATATATTAACATTTATATAATATAAATTAGCCTAAGAATTTATGTTTATAGATTATTTATTTGTTTGTCTGAGTAAGACTGCCTGCAAGTTGTGTGCTAGTATTTAAATTAAATTGAAGCTTCCTACCACTCAGCAGTCTGTTAGACTTTAGTTATGATAGTATTATAATCATTTATATAGTATTTTTGACTATTTTTATGACAATAATAGAATCGCAACATGAATTATTTATAGCGTTTGTTAAAATTATCCTAAAGTATTTATTAATTTACTATATACTACTAAATAATTTGAGTTTATAATATTATATTATAAAGAATATACAATCATTTATTTAAATTTATTAAAGGTTATTTTATTATAGAGTGTTATAATGATATTAATTATTTATACATACTAGATTATTCTCGTTTTATTTATTAGTCTATAGTCCCATATTTGAGCTTTTATGTATTTTATTTATGTTGTGTATTATAAAATACGTGCGTGTGTTGCGTTGAGTATGGTGTCGAGCATGCTAAATATGCAGTGTAGACGTCAAAGATATTAGCACGGCTCTTTCATGCACATAATTGAAGCGTTTACTACTCTAATCCATATTACACAATATTAGGGCTGTAACACTCCTTACACTCGATATTACTCCCGTGGTCACCACCTATGTAATACTGACTCTAACGCCTCTACTCTCTTTTTGCTCTTGTCTCTGACGACTCAAGAAGTGGGCGGTAAGATTTGAAAGTTGAGATAAATCTCATTCAGTCTCACCATAGCATGTCATCTTCGCCTCTCATATATGTCGATTACTTCCCAACTACACACTTATTCCTTCTACCATTAATTTTCCGTCTAAAGGGTGGAGTATGGTGCCCTATGTTTAACATTAAACACTCACTCAGTCTATGTAAAAACCGTTCTAAGTGAACTAAGCAATCTCCTAATTGCTCGTTTATTTGTTTCTATTGGAGTTGTCTGTTCTTCTGGGCTTAAATCTTTTCGCACCCCTTCTACTGCAAATGAGCGATTATCATATAATATATATATAATTCTTGTTACCACTTTATATATATTACTGCTACTGTTCTCTATATATATTATAACTAACAGAATCAAATATTAATATATAATTACACTAACCTTTATTTTGAATTATATATTTACTACTTATTATATCTCACGAGAACTTATAATAGAGATATTAATTAATTACTCAATCCATAAATACTGAGGTCCCTTTTATAATTATATTAAGGGGATTTATATTTATACAATTGATATCATATAATATATTAAACTATCTAGAATAGAGTGGGTTAGTTACTACTCCTAATAATATAATGGGAGGAAAAACATTGGTAACCCGTATTCTCAAGTTGAGATGCGTCAAAGGTAATGTTCACAGAGGTAATGACAAATTCTCAAACAGTTTATCTTTACCAAACTTTTAATCCATTACAAATAAGCAGCACATTCAGCATTCTCACCACGCGAATTCATTTAATATGAGCTTTACATAACTTCTGAATATTTTACACGAGAAAAATAAAGGACATACGTGATCATAACGCTTATTATGGGCGGAGGAATAATACGCTATATTATATACTTAATTATTAATACCATAATGTTCTTGAACACTAACATTTAGACCTATATGTTTTCACCTCTAGTTACCCTTCTCATATCTACTTATTAAATAAATAGCATTATGTAATACTTAACTTATATATTATATACTTTCGCTCTATAACTGTTAGTAATTAATAATATCTTAACCATAAAATACATTTTTAATAGATATATTCATACTTATATAATTTTAAATTACTATTCTCTCCACATGCTCCGATTATGCCTAGTTATCCACTCACTCGTTTATTTTCATGGCAAACATTTAGATTAACGGCCGTATTATTTGAGGGTGAGTGCTTGAGCGTGTCATAATTATCAGGTCGGAGCCAAATTACTAAATCTGGACGTTGAGACATCGTTGACGATACAGTAGCTAAGCTTGGACTATTGGTCTGAACCAGAGTGCACAGCTGGGAAAAAAGTTGAACAATAATCGATGAGAGACCGATGAAAGATATAGTGCGGCTTTCGTCACATGCACGTTTATACTCAGTAGAGTGAGATGCAAGCTTAAGCCCTTGAGCTATTCAAGAGAGTTTTGAGGAGTCAATCATTGCGCACACGGAGACTGAAGATCTTCTGTAACTCTATCCCGCATGCATTCAATACCAATGGTTACGGATCTTACAGTAGCTATAGGAGTGTGCAAGCCTGTGACAGGATACACTTAAGGGAGCCTAGAGACACATTTGTAGTAGCGAGTATATCGGGGAGAGAAATGATCGCGAAAAAAATTAGTTCGATCGTCTCGCCTATCACCTTGCTATTTTACTTTACTGCTACGAAAGCGTCTGTGCAAGAGAGGAATGAGGACATCGACAAAGCGCTCCTACAATTTATACGTATCAATGAGAGGAACAAGTATGTGTCTGAGACAGCACCCACAGTATATTCAATTTAACATACGCACACACAAAGTGCGGACGAAAACGGTCACTCTCAATTAGTCTTAGTAGCTGGGTGTTCGGCTCAGAAGCAAATTCTCTGAAAGAAATCTGCTGCGAGGCCTCTCCCTCTTCTCTCTTCGCACTAACCAACCATATATAACCTATCATGCTATAGACCAACTTCTTTATAAGATCTGAAGATATCCATTATTTTGATACCTACTTCCTAAGCCTCCAAAAGGTCACCGCTCCTATGAAAGAAAATAGGATAGAATACTATGATAAGAAAAAGTAAGTGTTAGGAAGTTGTGTTTTCACAAGATTATAGCGTTGTCATGGAGGATTCACACTATATCATGAGAATATAAAGGCATCTACTTAACGAACCAAAACAAAATGAGTTATTGAGCTAGCTCATTTTAAAAATATCAACTATCCTCTAACCTTCTTACTATTCTCACCATGGACAAACCTGAAAAGTTTTGATCACAGGGCCATGTTTGCTCTGACTACGCTGTCTACCTCCCCTCCTCCTTCTCTCCTTCTCCTCCCTTCAGTATGCTGTTCTCTATTTAGTTTGAATGGGGTCGTCTGTTCATTAATAATTGCGGACATGAAGACATTAAATCGATGAGTGTAGATACTCGAGACTCTAGGAGTGGATAGGAGACACACCAACAGATAGATCAATCGTATAGTGCATGGACTTCCATAGAAAAGAAGTTTTCTGATATCGAGGAACCAGGATTAGGAAAAATTTTGAGGAAACACTACAGGATACGGATTGATAGGAGAAATGGTGGCTATCCCGGATGGCACCAACAGCAGTCTATAGAATCACTCACCCCGAAAAGGGAATGTTTTAATGAGAGAAGGTAGTAGAATATGAGCACAGTGATACCAGAGAGTGCTCATCGAAAGAGAAAAGTATTAGGAATTAAAAACTTTGTTACTCACCAGATCCTTTTTTTGATTAACGCACTTCGAAAACTGTTTAATATTCTCTTAGTCGCTCTCAAAGCTACTAAAAATGCATTTACCGAACATTGTATGGAACCGAACAAGACGAGATCCGTAAAGACAGGACGAGAACGGGATATAGTAGAAATACCCAGTTGAGCGCTCCTTATTACAGAAACGCCGATTTCCGAAAACAAGAAAGATCCGCTCTGGAGTGCCAAACTCTCTAGGGATACTACTATCGCCCAAATTAGAAGATAAGCTTCAATAGACTCTTAGTATTAAATACTTCTATTAAGATAGATACGCTATCTATTAAGATAGATCTTTGAAACTCTTCTCATCTCTCATTTCTTAGATTATCTAGAAACTTAAGAGGAATCGGTCATTCACTTCTTTCGATCGCCAGTATCGGGGCTTTCGGGCTCGAAGTCTTACTGGCGAATAATACTTTTCCTATCTTACTGATTTATGGTTTTCGCTCTTTGGAACTACGGGAGACTTGCGTGGTGGCCCTTGACATATCCAAGCATTTGACCGGGTTGACAATTTAAACTACTTTTTAAGCTCCCCTCCTTTGGTGTTTTCTTCCTTCTCTTTGCTTACTTATGTCTATTATTCTTTCAAATCGCTCAATATCGGCTGTTGGTGATGGAGCGACTTCTTCTTCCTTTTCTGTTAATAGGGTGTTCCTCAAGGTTCTGTCTTTTCTCCTAACTTTATTCCTAGTTTTCATTTAATATCTTCCTCACCTGCACATGCTAACTCTATTCACGTCATATGCCAATGAACTCGACCCTTCATTCTTCAACTCATTTTCAATTCTGCTCCCTCTTTACTTCTAGAAATTTGCCTCTCGTCTTAAATCTTTCCGATTATATTCCGCTGATCTGGATAGGATTTCCTGCGGGTGGGGTTCGCTGAACCTTTGGAATCAATGTCTTCAATAAACTCAACTTCTATCTACAATCTCCCTGCTCTAAAGATACTTCCAACTTTCCTATCATTTTCGACGGTTCTGTTCTCTCGTCTCTCTGTTGACAATATAAACATCCTTGGCCTTACATTAACAAAAAATGGTCTTGGAAGTTCTCACATCAACAAGCGGTTGCTAGGGCGGGTCCTACAAAAGAAAGTGGGAGTTCTGTTTAGTATGCGAGACTTTTTTCCATTTCCTCTTCTCAGTTTCTCCAGCTATGCAAGGGCCTCATCCGCCGTTGTAATGGAGTACTGCTCTCTCATCATATCTGGGGAGGCTCTGGTTTTACCCGGCTTTTTTGGATAGGGTCGAGTCAAAAAGCCAAAAGGCTTATAATGTCTGTTCTGTACTTTTCAAGGTTTCCTTTGAAGGAAACCCTCTCTGCCTCTAGTCTTTGCGGTGCGAATGTTGGTGCTTTATCCAATCTCTTTTCTATAGGTACCTTAACGGCGAGATAGTGACCCATAAACTGCGGATTGCGTCAAGGGAAATTTGCGCGGACATGCGCAGCGGCAGGTGTCGAGGAGCTTATAACTCGCGTACCTCCACCTTTGCGGTCGTCCCGTAGAACTAAACACGTAAATTAACATAGAGTTTTGTGTTATGTAGGTAAACTCCAGGCAGTTCGTCGCTGGCGGTGCTTCCTTCTTTCCTGCCACATCTGCTCTGGGAATTCTCTTCCATCTTCTGTGTTTTCTGCTGAATTTTAAATCGTTCCGTCGCTCGCATTCAAAGCTGTTCGTCTGTGGCTCATCTGCGTAATTTATTTATTTAGTTGTTGACGGTTCTGAAGGGTTGCAACACCCATCCTTGATAGGGCCTGCCCCGTGGTTGGTGGTTGACAACTGTAAAAACAAAAAAAAAAAACAAAACAAATATGGTTAATTTAAATAATGAAATATTGTGTTTGAAAAAGTTATTACCCCAGGTTTATATATATATTATATAATATATATATATATATATATATAATATATATATATATATATATATTATATATATATATCTTTATATATATATATATTAACGGACTGTATCGTAATACAGTGAAAAGTAAGTAAAAAGAACACTAATATATATTATTATATATATATTATATATATATATATATATATACGGTGAGGAAACGTAGATAGAAGAAGTCACAGGTAGGTCAAAACCTCGAGTATCAACCTTATACCTTAACCCAGAGGCTCACACGATGTACTATAATAATATATTATATATATATATATACCGATTACCTAAATAACTTTGAGCCCATTTTAATTAAAAGGAAGTTCTCTCACATAATTCATTGACATTTGTCCTAATTAACGTTGTTCTATATTTGCTTTTCCTTTTGAAAGGGAAAGTATTAAGTAGCATATTTGTTTTGTTATTTGGAAAATGATCAAATTAATGAAGAGTTCGCAGCAGCTTTCGCCAAGATAATTGAGCAGAGGGTTTAATTTAAAGGTTCAAAAGGATATGGAATTAATATAAGAAACCTTTGTAAAGCGTATAAGATATATTTCAATAATGATGTCGATAATTTTTAATGATATCTTTACATAGTATAAGATTATTTAATTATATCCTATATCGTTATTAAATTATTAGGTATATTTAATGGTCTTGAGAGAGAGAGAGAGAGAGAGAGAGAGAGAGAGAGAGAGAGAGAGAGAGAGAGAGAGAGAGAGAGAATTATTCAAATTGGATACTTTTAAGGGTGTTGTTGATATAATAAGTTTAAAAATATTAGCGATTGTCGTATGACAGATTTTCGATATTTGCTAACTCTGTTGTGGATGCGGATAATTCGTGTGTGTTTTATGTAGACGCAAATATGTATGAGTGGCATGTTAAGTGGATGGAGAAGCGATATACATGAATATAATTCACACACACATATAGTACATATTATAAATTCAATAAATTAAAGGAGAAGTTATAGACGCCGTTTGAGGGATTCCATTTTACTTCCTTTAATTCTTAATAAATGAAGGTTATATATTAACTAATTCCTATTTTAATTTCAGAAATTAATTTCTATTTTAATTTCAAAAATTAATTTCTAATTTTACTTCAGAAATTAATTTCTATTTTAATATTTTGAGCTTTTGTTCAATTCCTTGAATTCATAATTTCTTTTCTCTACTTCACAATTTCTGACAATAATGAATATATTTGTATTTGTATGGCAAAATTCTTAAATATTTTTTTTTTTTTTTTTATCAAATGTAGTTCAGACTCCATCATTTTAAAATACTGGGTACCGATTCCGGCTCCGGCTCCGGCTCCGGCTCCAACTTCATTATTTTTCAATATATTAAAATTATACGGCTCTGAATACGAACCCATTTTTTGTTAGTAAATTAAGTTTTTTGATCCAGTTCCTAGTCCACCAAAAAAAAAAAAACTTTTCCTCTGATTCCCGAATCCGGACTCTCAGTCCTGATATATATATATATATATATATATATATATATATATATATATATATATATATATATATATATATATATATATATATATATTTCTATATATATATATATATAAAAAAATATATATATATATATATATATATATATATATATATATATATATATATATATATATATATATATTGATGCTGTTGGTGGTTCCCCTTTCTAAGTTGACGTGATTAAATTACTTATTAAAGGATTATGATCATAATTTTATTTTCAATTTTATTTGGACCTTCTTGATTTTTCTCTTCTACCCTTTATAGAGCAAACTTCCACACCTGAGAAGCCGGTAATGTTTTTTTTTTTTTTTTTTTTTTTTTTTTTTTTTTTTTTTTTTTTTTTTTTTTTTGACTCCGTCTCAGATTCCGGTTCCACCAATTTAGAATTTCACAGCTTCGTCTTCAGCTTCAGCTCTGGCTCCGGGTCCATCCCCCCAAAATAATTATTTTGCTCCATCCCCAGTCTCAAATTCACCCCAAAACCTAACGGTTCCCGATTCCTGCTCCGCATTCCAGGTGTGGACTCCAATTTAATATGAACAAATTTGAGTTATTTTTAATCAAATAAACGGAAAGATTTAAATGTCACGCAATCAAAATATTATGCAACACCAACTTTTATAAGCAACTTGCAAGCTTTAATCATTATTGTTAACTAATTAGATATTTATTCAATTTTTGTTCCTGATTTTAAATGATCTATTCCTTCATTCAAATTTTTTAAGTTCTAGCTTTTAATAAAACTAGTTCAAAAGCACGAAACTAGGAATAGTCAAGGTAAATTATCTCTTGAACCTAAATAAAAGTCCCAAAAATACTACTGTAAAATTCACACTTTCTAAGAATTTTCTTTATTACAAGTATGTTTTAGCTTTGTCTGAGACTGCATGTATGCTTAAAACTTTAGTAAAATAAATACAGTAACTGTTTTTGCAGAGGAAGCAAAATTACAATTTTTATTTAAAAACGAATAAACTTCGATAAAATGTTTAAACTCAAAACTATAAAGGATAAAATAAAACAGCAAATTATATTTTGAATTTGTCATTCTTCAAATTATTTAAAATAAAAAAATTGTCTCCGAAATATAAAATCTATTTTGATGTTCCGAATTTTAAATCAATTTTCGTTTTTTTTTCTTTTTTAAACTTCAGAAAATGTTTCGTTTGAAGCTGCTGAAAATATTTTTTAATCATAATTTTAATATTAGATTATGCATTAACCGTTTATGCTGAAATTTTATAACACATCCATACGCCTACACACACAACACACACACACACACACACACACACAACACAACACACCACACCACACCACACACACACACACCTCACACACACACACATACCTACACCACAACCACACACACACAGATACACCCTATAATATAATATAATAAATTATATATATATATTATATATATTATATATATATATATATATATATTATTATATATATATAATATATATAATATATATATATCATATATATATATGGTCAATGATCATAATACTTAAGTTTCTTTCTGACCTATCGATATTTAAGTTTTAAAATCGATTTTCGATATATGTGTATCGATTATACCCAAGATACCGAGAATTAAATTTATATATATATATATATTATATATATATATATATATATATATATAATATATATATATATATATATATATATATATATATATATATATATATATATAATATATATTATATATATATACTATATATTATATAATATATATATATATATATATATATATATATATATATAAAAGAATGGCTTTATTCATTGAGTATTATTGGAACCTTCAAAAATCTACTGTATATATAAATTTGAAGGTCATAAATTGTTTTTACTGTGTTTAGTGAGGTTGCGGTATTTTTTGTTCCAATTTTTCTGAAAATTATGAATTTGAAGGATTTATTCTAAATTTGTGAGAATGATTATATCGTGTTAGCAATGCTAATTAGTTTGATACTAGAAAAAAAGGTTAGATGGCAAAAGAATGGTGTTTTAAGATTACTCCACAGTCGGAGAAAGGTCGTTAATTTTTATTGTACTAGTAAACATTGTGGCTCGAAGTATACTGTTTCTCCCAAATATTTTTTTCAAATATTAGAGTTTATTACACGGGTGAGATCGAAATTATGTATGTGCTATACGGACATAACGTAAAGGTCTCAAAAGGGTAGTACTATTAGTGTATTAAACAACAGTCAGTAAAGGTTAAATAATGAGGGTGGTATAATGAATGGCATCTATGGCCACGCCTCTAGAGAGCCACTAATCCATATCTCAAAAATACAATAGCTACAGGGACAAGGAATACATTTTTGGAATCCTGGTAAAATTTTGGTAAGGAAAATGTAACAAAAAAAAAATAAAACCATATAAAAATTGCTTTTTTGGGGGGGGGGAGCTCGAGCGGCGGGGACATAGTATATATATTATTTGTAAAGGTATAAACGGCAAGTTTAGGGGGCTCGGCCGTACGGGACACAGGGGGGGGACGTTTTCCATACCCGTAAGGGAGGGGCGGAGGCCCCGCGACACCCAAATACAAAGAGCGGGGGTTCCGGAGACCTCCCGGAGGGGGGATAAGTCCAACCCCGGTAGTTCCGGAATGGCCGGAGACCCGACTCCTGCCATCTTTGCGGTTTACCCTTGGAAGTATTCTTTATTTTTTTTTTTTTTTTTTTTTTTTTTTTTTTTTTTTTTTTTTTTTTTTTTTTTTTTTTTTTTTTTTTTTTTTTTTTTTTTTTTTTTTTTTTTTTTTTTTTTTTTTTTTTTTTAAAAAAAAACAACAAAATTTACTAGAAAGATCTAGTGTGTAATTTTAACGAGTAACATTATAAAAAGTCTCTAATAGGGCTTTCTACTCATATTACTATACTTATTATGAACAATAATTTTTTTTTTTAACATTTTCCGCACAAAAATTGTACCAGCATTCCACAATGTATTCCTTTTCCCGTTAGCTGTTGTAGTTTTTGAGATATGGATCTATGGCTCTTCTAGAGGCTGATATATATATATATATATAATATATATATATATACGTAGTGATCAACTGATCACGTGAGAATAGCGCCACTCACTCACCACTGGTGAAATCGATGTGTTATATACACTCATCGAAGAACATAGATAAGAATATATATATATATATATATTAGATATTATATACTATATCGATGTCGATAGGATATCGGTAATCGATATACTATTTCGATATTGAAATCGAAGGGATCAAGAGAAGAACTTAAGTTTTACCTATATATATATATATTATTTATTATAGTATATATATATATATAATATATATACTATATATATATATTAGTTATATATATATATATATATTATATATAATTTATATATACTATATATATTATATATATATTATAATATCATATATATATATAATTTATATATATTTATATATATATATATAGCCCTTAAGGATTACGAATAAATAGTGAGGTATCGTTACTAATAAGGTTTGTTCAAAATAGTTTTTAAATTCTTAAGAGATGTTGCACAGATCTTTCAACTTCCGTAGAACTAATTTATGTATTGAAAAATAAATCTGAAGCTACTGACACTTTTGTCATAAAGCTACTGTTCTTGTCAAGTTAATAGATGGGGTTTATAGCTTATAGTGAACACCGTTAGTTTTGAGATTTTTTACTGTGTAACTGAGAATGACAAATACGATAATTTCGCTTAAGTCCTTTTTCGATAAATATCTATATATAATATATATATTATATTATATATTATAATTATATATATATATATATATATTATATATATATAGTATATATATATATATATATATATAGTATAATATATATAGTAGTATAATTCATTGATGAAAGATTCATTGATAATAATTGACCTACAGAGTTTCCACCAGACTTGGGGAAAAAAACATTAACCAAATTAATGGCCGACATGAATGTGTGCAAATAGAAGGAAGTTGGGAATATAGAGAAAATAATTAGTGTTTTAGATTTTAGTAGCGGAGCAATGTGAGATTGAGCATAGCAGTTAAGTCTGCTGTCAGGGACCTGGACAGAGAACGGATAAGACTGTGTGGAGAGACGAATCACACGAGGTCTCCTTAAGGGAAGAGATATACAATTAGAGAGTTCACAAGAGCTGTGTGCGTTTTAATAGTTGTAGTATGTGGAGAGGGATGCAAAAGTTCGACAGCTAGAAGGGGAGGGGTTGAAAGAGTTAGTAATAGCAGGAGAGTTGACGAGTCCAAAAGCCCTAGACTCTAGACTCTAGACTCCATGAAGTAGGTGCTTGTGAAATCACCTCAGATATGTGATGCATGTACTCCATACAAAGACGAACAACTCCTGTAACTCGTCTCAAAAATCTCGAATCTCTTAACTTCGATGTTCTGTGGCTTAAAATCTATCTTCCTTTTACTGCAATAATCTTGTGCTTCTGCTACTGTTCTCCTAACAGAACAGATTTTCACGCTTTTTTTGAATATCTTACTACTTCTCACGAGACTGTTCTGTCTACTCATACAAATACTGAGGTTCTCTATTTAGGGAATTTCAATGTACACAAGACTGAATGGTTGGGGTCCTCCTCAGGCGGGAATGAGGCCGAATCATTTAGCATTCTTAACGATCTGGACCAATTAATTAAGGAACCTACACATTCCGGATCGTCCCAACCAGTTCTTGAGCATACTCAACCTATATTTCAATACTAGCTCTCCCCTATATAATTACACCACCTTCGCTCCTATTGGAAAATTTGATCACAACCTTATATCTCTTAATTTTAATACTTTCTCTCTAACAGTACCATCCTGTCCTATGCGTTTTTTTTCTGGAATTTTAATCGGGCCGATTGGTGGCTTTGCGTCGCTTCTACGCTAACTATAATTGAAGTGGCTACTTTGACTCTGAAGACGCTTCAGCTTCTGCCGATAAAGTGGGAGCTGTAATCGTTGATGGAATGAGCAGGTTCATTCCTTCTTCGACTAAATCTTTCTTTCCTTAAAATCCATGGTTCGATCATGCTTGTTCTCTGGTCATTCAGGCTAGAGACAATAGTATCGGGAGTTTAAAAATTATCGTTCTCCTATCACTCTTGCTAATTTTCATTCAGCTCGAAATTGTTGCAGGGATATTTTTTTACGAAACTAGGCGGACTTTCAATAAACGAAAGAGCTCTAACTTACTTGGTTCTTCTACTAACAAATCTTTCTGGCCTCTTGCCAAAAACATTTCTAATAACTTCTGTAAATTTTCCTTTTCTCCTACTCCTCTTAGCTCTGAAGGTTTTGTTGTTAATACTCCAACTGAAGAGACCAATCTTTTTGGTCTCCTATTTTCCTTTAACTCATTCCTGGACAATTCTGGCATTGTTCTTCCTCCTCCTCCTCTCAGGTGTAATACGCCTTTGCCTGTAATAACATTTGACTGGGTGCATGAACTTCTGAAATCTATGAACGCTAAGAAGGCGGGTGGCCAGGATGGCATTCCTTCCCGAGTTTTGAGGTAGCGTGCTTCCGTACTGACCCCGCCCCTCATCCAACTATATTCTCTATGACTCAATACTAGCACTGCCCACAGCATTGGAAGCGCGCATATGTCCAACCGATTCCGAAGAAAGGTAGTAGCTCTTATCCTTATAACTATTACCCTATAGCTCTCAATTATATTCTATCTAAGATCTTTGAAACACTTCTCAACTCTCATTTCTTAGATCATCTGGAATCACATTCCCTTCTTTCCGATGGCCAGTACGGCTTTCGGCGCTCGAGGTCTACTGGCGACATTATTTCCTATCTAAGCGATTTATGCTTTTCCGCCCTTATGAACTACGTGGAGACTTGTGTGGTGTAGGTTGACATATCCAAAGCATTTGACCGGGTATGGCATGCGTCGCTACTCTCCAAGATCCCTTTCTTTTGGTTTCCTCCTTCTCTTTGCTTACTTATGTCTAGCTTTCTTTCAAATCGCTTAATATTATCTGTTGCTGATGGGGCGACGTCTTCTTTTTCTATTAATAGTGGTGTACCTCAGGGTTCTGTCTTATCTCCTACCATATTCCTATTTTCAATTAATGATCTCACCCGCACATCAAACTCTATCCACTCATATGCCAATGACTCGACACTTCATTCTTCAACTCATTTCAAATCTGCCTCCTATTTTACTTCTAGGATTGCCTATCGTCTTAATCTTTCCGATTCTATTCTCGCTGATCTGGATAGAATTTCCGTGTGGGGTCGTCTCAACCATGTGAAATTCAATTCTTTAAAAACCCAACTTCTACAAATCTCCCTCTCTAAGACACCTAACTTTCCTATCTCTTTCGACGGTTCTCTTGTCTCTCCTATTGATAATATAAAAAAAAATGCATTGTAAACCTAACATCACAACGGTTGCTAGTTGCTAGACTGCGAGACTTTTTGTTCTTCTTCTCAGTTACTCAAGCTATACAATGGCCTCGTCCGCCCTTGTATGGAGTACTACTTTTATATCTGGGAGGTGGGGTGGGGGCTCTGGCTTCTTTCGTCTTTTGGATAGGATCAAGTCAAATGCCAAAAAGCTTATAAACTGTTCTGTACTTTCCAGTTCACTTGAGCCTCTATTCTTTGCTGCAGCGATGGTTGGTGTTTAATCTTTTTTCTATTAGGTACCGTAGCTGGCAAGTGCTCGAGGGAACTTTTACGCTGGCGGTATCACCACGCATGTATAAACGACGTCCTCAGACAGGGTGATATGCGCTGACAAGGGACGCGCTGAGTGAGGTCGTCTGCATATGAGTTTTATGTTGATATTAGTAACTTCAGGCTTGTTCGCTGCGGTATTTCCCTCTTTCCTGCCACATCTATATCTGTAGGACTGATCAGTCGTGCTTCATCATTATGATTGTGTATTGAGTAGTGATATGGAACTCGACTCGACCTCTCAGAGTGTCAGATCGACTTGCCGTTTCGATAAGCTCGTGACTAGCACTCCTAGTGCTCAATGGACCTGCATAGTTTTGCGTTGAGATATGGGTTAAGATGGGATGCCCTCTTTTTGATGCGTATACACACCCTCCTTGATAGGGCTCTGCCCGTGAATGGTTGTGACAACTGTAAAATAGTATTATATAATTAGTATATACTATATATATAGTATATATATATATATATTATATATTATATAATATATATATATTATATATATATTATATATTATGATATATATATTATAAATAGTGTATTAGGGAGGTTGTGGAGCGGGATTTCTTATTCGTACTTAGGGCTAATAGATCTTCTTAACTATTAAGTGCTGCGGCGTATGTTTGCCGCAATCTCCCTCACATTACCATTCCCGGGAAGGCGGGTAGTGGCTGATGAATATATATATATATATATATTATATATATATATTATATATAATATATAAAAAACATATCTATATATAAGTATATATATATTATATATATATAATATATTATATATTGCGGTCGTCGGTGTGTGCATACCCGAGCAGCCGGATATTCTGATCGTAACAACTCCGACGGACTTTCACTCTGCATGTGGTTGTGGAATTACTTCTCGTGTTAATGTAGCATGCTAATATTTAACAAGAGAAGTAATTCACACACACATGCACACACACAACTGCGCATATATATATATATATTAATATATATATATATATATATATATATAATATATTATATATATATTATATATAATTATATATATTTAAATATATAATATATATATATTATATACATTATATATCCATCAGCCACTACTTCGCCGCGTTTCCCCGGGAATGGATGTGGATGCGCAAACATACGCCGGCATCATAATGTTAAGAAGATCATTGATCTAAGTCGAATAGAAATCCTCCACAAGGACCTCACATCGCCCTCATATATAGTATATATTATTATATATATATATAATATATTATATATTATTAAGTATATATATATATTTAATATATTATATATATAATATATATATAAAATATAATATATAGTTGTCACTACC
>JABUQX010088600.1:0-5000 GCA_015478945.1 Trachelipus rathkii
AGAGAGATAAATTCACGTGCTGCAAAATGAAGATCCCGAATCTGAAATATTACGCCGATGCAGATGTAATAAAAAGGATGCTAGAAATCTACACACCGCTTAAAGGATTGAAGTAGTGGATGAGGATGGTTGTCGCCGTGAATGACATCGCTGAGTGTAGATGTTAGAGATACCGCGCAAATCTGAAGTACCGCTCGGTATAAAAGGTGAATGGCAATGAAACTCAGGAATGGTTGAATACCCAGGTCATTCATAATGATAATACGCAAACCTTTCCCAAAAGTGATTACTTCAAAATGACAGCAAAATGTATTAGAAATTCAGAATCCTCAAAACCAGCTTTGGCGGATATAATGAGAATTCCATGAATGTATATTATATATCATATATATATATATATACTATACTATATATATATATATATATATATATATATATATATTATATACTATATATAATATATATATATATATATATATATATATATAAAGACACAAATATATATTAAACGAGGTTATTCACTAGTAGTATAATATATATATATATTATAATATATATTATATATATATATATGATATATATATATATATAATAATTATATATATATATATATATATATATATTATATATTATATATATATATATATATAATAACTATTTGTTGAGAGTTTGGAAGTAGTCTCCAAAAATAATGTTTTATTTCACAAATATCTCGTAAACCTTTCATTTCAAAAACCTCAATTTTTTTGAAAAGTGGAACGTTTGTGAGCGTCGATCAATATCGCCATGGGGGATACTTTTTTTGACGTCATAAGGGATAACATTCTTGGGTGACGTCATCAAATCTTTAATAAGGGACTACTTTTATGAACATTATCACTAATGTCGTTAACGTGACCCATTTTTATATGAATCAAAGAAAGACTTTTAAAGTTTTTGCAAATTTGGTTTTGTCTTCTTTTTAAGCACTTTGTCCTCTACTAACGGCAAAGCCTTATTTTAAAAGGAAGGGAATGTTAATGGCAAGTAAATAGAAACAATTTCACCAAACCCAACATAATGCAGACCCTTAGGTGGGAGGAGCACAAATCTTGAGTAAGAAAGGTGAAATACGGGATATAGGGCAGATGATAGCGACAGAATTCCACAAGAAACGACATGCTTGGAAGGAGGTAAACACATTGATCAAGCTTGGAGTGTTGCCAATTTCCACTAAAATTCGTTAGCGAAGACAGACATATTTTTTTTTGTAACGAGGGCCCGCAATCGTAGTGGAATGAGAGATACTAGCTACCTCGAGCTTCTGCAATTGTTGCAACTGTGAAACATAGATAGATAGATAGATAGATAGATAGATAGATAGATAGATAGATAGATAGATAGATAGATAGATAGATAGATAGATAGATAGATAGATAGATAGTAGATAAAAAGATAGATCGATAGATAGATAGATAGATTAGATAGATAGATAAATAGATAGATAGATAGATAGATAGATAGATAGATAGATAGATAGACAGATAGATAGATAAGGCAGTACTTGTAAAAGAAAAAATGTTGAAATAGAAAAGGAGATTGAAAGAGAAAGAGATAGAAACAGGGAATTAAATAAATAGAGAAAGAGAGAAATAAAGAGAAAGAGGGTAAAGAGAGCGAGAGGGAAATTAAGAGAAAGAGAAAGAATAAAGAGAAAGAGAGAAGGATATTAAAAGAGAAAAAGAGAGAATGAGAGAGAGTTGTAGGGAAATAAAGAGAGGAATGGGAAAGGGAAAGATAATCGGAATAAAATAAAGAAAAGAGAGAAAGAGAATTCGAAATTGAAAATGAAAGAGACGAAAAGAGAGAGTAAGAGAGAGAGAGACAGAGAGAAATAGAGAGAGAGACAGAGAGAGATAGAGAAGAGAGAGAGTATGTGTTTTTCACCCCTCTGGATTCATTATCACATTAACGAAATTAACTTCATGAAGGAAAAAGTTTGGAGGAAACTTTGAAGAAGAACACGAGTCAAGAATGAAGAATGGTGTGAAGAAAAGTTTCCTCCTCATAATCCAGATGAGAAGGGGAAAAAAATCTCATGTAGGAGGTGGAATTTAAAATCTTGTAAAAGGATTTCCAAAATATCCTCTCACGGGAGTGATAAAATAGGACTCGTGTAGGATTAAAATCAAAATTTTGGATATTATGTCTGTCTTCATCATATACTGTATTTAAGTAGTGTCTTGGATATGATATATTTGGGCATGTGTAAATGCGGATGTGATGAGGATGATTGAATCTGAATGTCCGATGATGTGGATGTAATGCGGATGTCCGAATCTGAATACCAGATGTTGCATATTGAATTAGGAAGAAATAATATGAATACAAGCTATGGCGGATATAATGAAGATCCCAAACTCTAAATACTCACTGACAATGTTGCAATGAAAAAGCCGAAATATGAATATTGGCCGATGCAGATGTAATAAAGATGCTACAATCTGCACACACTCAAAGGATAATGTAATGAGGATGTTGTTGCCTGAGGACTCGCTGATGTAGATGTTATGAAGATACCAAAATCTGAATACTCTCTATAAAGGTGAATGCAATGAAACTCAGAATTTGAATACCCATTCATTCCAATGTAATGAGGATGTCGAAAACTGATTATTCAAATGAAGCAAATGGAATAAGAATTCCAGAATCTCAAAACCAGCTTTGGAGGATGTAATGAGAATTTCAGAATATATATAATATATATATATATATATATATATATATATTATATATATATATATATATTATAAATAATATATATATATATTTTTATATATATATTTATATATATATATATATATATATATATATATATATATATATATATATATATATATATATATATATATATATTTTTATATTTATATTTATATATTATATATATATATATGTATTTATATATTATAATATTGTATATATATATTATATATATATATTATTATATATATATAATATATAAATATATTTTTTTCCTATATATATATATATATATATTTTTATATCTATATATATTATCATATATATATATATATATATAGTTTAGTTTTCAAAGTGAAAGGTTGTGTTCGTGCTTGCTCTTCTGTGTGATGGTGTTTTGTTTTTAATTTGTGCTATTGGAGTGATGTTTTAATTTTGTTTTAAATGCATCGGTATTTTAATATCATATTAGTATATTAGTTTTAATTAAAAATAAATATTTACGAATAAACGCCTTCAAGAGGTTTCAGATGGAAATACATATAACCTAATCTTTCGCACGAAACCGGGAACCTTAAGAAATAAGTTTTTAGTGTTTTCCCTTTTTTAAGGTTTTACGTATTTAAATTTATACATTAACATATTTAATGTCGCATACGGATTTTAGCATTTTTTTTAAAAGTTTAAATGTGGATTAGTTTTCTTTACGTTCGTAAATTTGTAAGCTGTGCGAGTGTGTGTGTTGTATGTGGATCTTTTAACTTTTGGTTTTTAATATACTTTACATATTTAACGCCGTGCTTATTAATTTAGTTAGTTTCTGTTTTCATTTTTATAAACAAATTTAAAATAATTTTCATTTTTAAGGTTTTAATAGCATTTATTTGCTTATTTTTTTACTTTATCATTTTTTTTCTGTTCGAGATCTGTGTGTTTGTGTGTGTGTGTTTGTTGTGTGGGTACAGGTTTTTCAGTAAAAACCCAATCCAGTTTGGGTGGGCTGTGTGTATAGTCGATTGTGTGTGTTTATTTGTGTGGGTGCTTGAATGACTGGACAGAGAAGATGTAGTGGGTGGCGCCAGGGCGGGTTCTCTATTGACTTTGGCTAACGTCGTGGCCTGAAAGCTTAACCATGAATCCTGTGAATATCACCTCGCTAACATCTCTACTAAGCATTTTTATTTACTGTCTGAGACCCAAGCTTGCCAGGGATTATTTTTTCAAATAAACTGAATATCTCCAACTAATAACTTTTTCTAATAATTTTTCAGAACTAAATGGGGAGTCTGGTGCCTATTAAATTAACACTCCTGGTACACGTCCTTGAGAATCTTGAAATCTCCTAATTTGCCGATGTTCTAAATGGCTTAAAAAATCTTTCTCCCTACTAATACCATTAATCTTGTTTTTCTGCTACTGCTCCCCTACGGAACAGATTTTCAACTCCTTTTTGAATAACCCCTCTTAATATTCTCATGAGACTGTTACTTCTTCCCACCCAAATGCTGAGATCCTCTATTAAGGGGTTTCAAAGTACATCACACTGAGTGGTTGGGCTCCTCTCATACTGATGGCAGGAAAGGGGTGGAGGGCCAAAACATTCAGTATTCTAAACGATCTGGAACAGTTTATTAAAGAACCTTCACATATACCAGATCGTCCTAACCAATTCTTGAACACGATTGATTATGTTTCAGCCACTAATCCTTCTCGAATAAATAACATTTTCCTCCTATCGTAACCTATGAACCACAATCTGTAGCTCTTATTAAAACTTTTTCTCCAGCAGCTCCCCCATGCCCAAAACGTATTTTTTGGCACTTTAATCGGGCTAATTGGGGGCGTTGCGTCCGTTTTTTGCAACTATACTTGGAGTTGAATCTTGCCTTTGACTCCGGAGGATGCTTCGCTCACTGCTGAAAAGGTAGGGGCCGAAATCGTCGAGGGAATGAGCGGGTTCATTCCATCTTCAACTAATCTTTTTCTCCACAAAATCCATTGTTTCGATGGGGAATGTTCTCGCTCCATTCAAGAGAGAGACATTGGCTTATCGGGCACTGGGAAAACTCTTGTTTTCCTGTCACTCTTGCTAATTTCTATTCTGCTCGGAAATCGTTGCAGGGCTTTTATTCGACAGGCTAAGCGCGCTTTCAATAAAAGAAAGTGCTACACACCTACTTGGCTTCTCCTACTGATAAATTTCTGGCCTCTTGCCAAAAAAATCTCTAATAACTTTTGTTAATCTGCCTTTCCTTCTTATT
>JABUQX010088600.1:15000-17961 GCA_015478945.1 Trachelipus rathkii
AGGTAGGTGGGTTTCCAAGTATTGGGTGACTCTTTGCCAGATAGACTTTTTAAAGTTTTTTTCGAAATTCTGATGTTATTTGGCTGATTTTTGTTGTTGTGCTATGTGATATTATTGGCCGTGCCTCCCCTGCACAAACAACACAAATTCTTACGTAGTCTGATGGGAGATCACATTTCTTTGTTCCATGTTATGTTGGAGAAGAGAGAATGAGAAGATAAAATGATGTTTGGAGATGTTTGGGTTTGGTTTGCTTGAGGAGGTATTCGGGAGGGGAGGTTACTGTTATTTAGTATATTTAACGTTTCTAGCTCTTCGAGAATGTGAATTTCTCGACTATCTGTGAGGTAATCCCTGTACTAGGCTGAATGATGGGCGTTGAAGTCGCCTCCAGTTGTTAAATTGTTAATTGTATTGATAGGATTTAAGTTGGGTTTGTAGTTTGTTCGGACAATATTGAGACGGGATGGTGGAGGAAATGGTCTATATGCTGTGCAATCTATTCTATTAATAGAGGGAGTAAATGATTTGGATTGAGGATTGGGTTATTTTATAGATTAATGGTTTTTTTGTGTGGTGTTTTGGTAGTATAAGTTGTTTTTTATTAGAATTAATGGTGTGTGGTTTTTCTAGTTGAGTGTTTGAATAAATCAAGTCATATCCATAAAATGTTGTTCTTGTGGTGTTTTGTGGTGTGTGAGCTTCTTTAATTAGATCTATGTTAATGTTGTGTTTGTTGAGGAAAGCTAGAATCTCTGAATGTTTATTGTTCAAGCCATTTATATTTATTTGAAGGATTTTTTACATTGTTAGATCATTATTGGTCAAATTGTTTAGTAGTTGGGATGTAGTTTGAGCGGGTAAAATGAAGCAAATCATAGTGTGGTTTGATATTGCAGAGCTCGTAAAGGGGAAGCATTTGCTTTTTATGGATCCATCTGTTACAGTGGAAACTACCTTTATAGTGGTTCGTTTTTTGACGATGAGTTTATTGTGGATGGGGCAAATATCGGGGCTCAATTGGTAGAGCGACAGAGTCGCATGGCAAGGGCGTGGGTTTGATCTATAGTCCAGATCCTAGGTAGAAATTACCTAGAGAAGTTCCCCTAAATAGAATAAAGGGCTATGCCAGTCCGAGGTGTGAACTTTTTAGTCTCAAATAATATATTTTATATATATATATATAATATTATATTATATATATAATTATATTATATATTTATATCTATATAATTACTATATTATATATATATATATATATATTAAATATATATATATATATATATATAATATATATATATATATATATATATATATATATATATATTTTGAATTGGGTCCATGGGTTTTGTGTTTTAAAACAACTTATTAAGTTTAAAAATATATGATTAAATTATTTTTGTTATCAGGGTATTGAGAAGTTGAGATCTGAAAAGGAGAGAGGTGTAAAGCCTTGGAGGTTTTGACTTAAAAGTGATTGGAGTAAGTTGGTGTGGTATCTAAGTTTTATTACAGGAGAGATTTGGTGTAAGTAAATATGATTCACTATGTGATAAACAAGTATAGAGATAAATACAATGAGAAGTTATTGAAAGGGTGAGTGAGCGTGATTTTCATACGTTTTGGCCTTTGAATATCAATATTACAATGGTTGTTTCAATTAATTAATTGATTACAAGTTATTATAATAGGTGATACTACAAAATATGGATGAACGGCTAGTTTACAGAGGTTAGGTATATGTGATGTCTGTATTTCAGACAAATCCAGATATCTTTGAAGTATCAATCTTGGATGAAGAAACGTTCTTATCAAATTTTTTAAGTTTTGGGTTTCAAGTGGGTTCAGGATTATATAATATATAATATATACTATATATATATATATATATATATAATCTATATATATATACTATATATATACTATATATATATATATATATTTATTATTATATATGATATATATATATATACTATATACTTATATAGTTTAAGGAGAATTCATTACTGCACGCAGAGTTTGTGTTCGGAAGAGAGTGAGTGAGAGAAACAAGAAAAATCCAAAAGAGAGGGGAGATAGAGAGACAAAAAGAGAAAGATAGAGTGATCATGAGATGAGAGAGAGGTAGAGAGAGAGAGAAGGAGAGAGAGAGAGAGAGAGAGAGAGAGAGGGGAGAGAGAGAAGAGAGAGAGAGAGAGAGAGATGAATTAAGGGGAATATTGAATAAAAAAAAAAAAAAAAAAATAAGTTAAAAGAGTAGATTGAGGAGTGTCAGAGAGAGAGAGAGAGGGAAAAATATATATATATATATATATATATAGCTGATTTACTATTTTTATTTACTATGTTAAGGTTTTGCATTTTAAAATTTACATCTGTATTTAAAATTAATGTATGTTTATTATTAATATATGTGTTGTTTTTTTTTGTATTATTATCCTTATTTGTGAAAATTCTTCTGGCTTTGTTTAAACTTTGATGAATAATGATAGCCGGATAGTTTAAATTGATAAAAGTTTGTTTTAAGTTATTGATTTCTGACTGAATTAGATGATTACTACATATTTGATATGCACGTAATGCTAAAGTTATGATTATTCCTTTTTTAATATGTAAACTATGACTCGAGTACCAATGAATGTATTTTAGATTATGTGTTGGTTTACGAAAAATTGAAAAGTTAAGGTTATGTGGGTTAGTCCAATTAATTAATATGTCAAGAAAGGATATCTGATTGTTGGTAGGGTGCTCGATTGTAAATTTTATAGAGGGAGCAATGCTATTGATATAATTATGAAAACTGTTAATATCTAGTTCATTAGGGTAAATGAAAAGTACGTCGTCGACGTGTCTTATCCAGGTGCATCCTGTGAAGTTTGCGTGTTTGAATATGAATTTCTGTTCTAAGAGTTCGAGATAGATGCAGCTAATGATTGGGGAGAGGGGTGACCCCATACTTAA
>JABUQX010088601.1:0-30289 GCA_015478945.1 Trachelipus rathkii
TTGGTGGTTGGGTGGTATGATGAGTAGTGTATATTATGATATTATATATTATATATTTTTTATATATTTTGTGTATTTATTAATTTTATATTTGTATGTATATTAGTATTTATTGGTTTATCATTATGTTGATTATATAATTTATAGTAGTGTGTTTATAAATTTATATATAATATAGCTTATTGTTCCTGAGTTTTGTTTGTAGTAGTTATTATTTGGTTATTATATATTTTATCAACAACTTTAAGAATCAGTAAGTTTTTTGTTATGAGTTTTGTTTTTATTAGTTTGTATATATTATTTGTTGTCGGTATTAGATATTATTTTATTAGATTAGGTATGAGTATTTTATTGTATTTTATTAATATATATTTATTATATTATTATTATTAAGTGTTGGGAATTAAAAAATAACCGTTTCGTTTTTTAAAAAAATAAAAACATCTTTTTTTAAAAAAAGACCAATTGGTCATAAAAATTTATTGTTTTTTTTTTGTTTTTTTTTTTTTAAATTACCTTATTTTTCATATTATTATCGAAGGTCTTTTTAGGGTTATTTTAGCATTAATAATACAGTAAATTTACATATGTTTATAATAGCAGGTATAGCATATAAAGTATAGTGTGAGTTTCTTAACAAAGTTTATTGTGAGGGTGCTTGGCTGGTGTGGGCATAGTATATGGATTTTGTTATCATTTTTCACATTAATGCTTCAAGTTTTGATTTTATTTATTATTATTATATTTATTTGGAGTGATTAGTTATTGTTGAGTTATTATGTTTATTATTAGTTGTATTTATGTTATGTTGATTGTTATTATTTATTTATGAAGGTAGTATATTTGGTATTTTATTTTTATGGTTTTGTGGTAGTTGTTGTGTATAAGTTGTTATTGTGAGTATAAGTGGTTTATATTTTATGTTATATGGTGTTTATTATTATTATTAATATAGCTTATTATGAGTAATTGTTAGTATTTTTATGAGTAGTTGCTGTTAGTGATTATATAGTATGGAGTAGGTGGTAGGTAGGTATTGCTGATGAGGATTTAAATAACAACAACTTATATTAGTTGTCGTTTGTGGTATATTAGTACTAGGTGGTATACAATTATTCATCGTGATGATTGGTGTGGTATATATAGGTATGAGTAGTTGTAGTTTTATAGGTTTTAGTAGTTAGGTTATGGGGTGAATGTGTAGTGGTTGAGTAGATTTATATGGTTATCTTGATGTTCTAGATGTGGTGGGTTGGGGCTATATTATTTATATTGTGTGAATATGGCTGTGAGTATTGTATAAGTATATACGTGTATGTAGTATATTTGTTATAATTATTGTATACTAGTGTTTATATATATAGTGATAATAATTAATATATTATATATATTATTTATACTAGTTGATGATATTTAATTATTCATCATCATATTCCGATCAGTTATATAATTTTTTTGTTTTTTTGTTTGTATTATTGTATTAGTTATATGTGGGCGCGTTTTGTTATTATCTTTTAATGTATTATTCTATCATTTCTACACTTTAATTTCTCCTCCATAGAACTGGTGGTAAGTTGTCGTAACAAGCTTACAGAAAAGAAATAGCAGTAGAAGAATTTATGAAAAGTCGAATTACGAAAGTCCCAGGTCCTTACCTTCCCTCCTCTCTGTTCCATAATTAGTAAGGTACTTTCGTCGCTAGTCCTAAGAAACATTGCTCACCCTATATGCTTTTCACGGGACTGCGTACGGACCCTCACTATGGTAAATATCCGTCAAGTAGTAAAGGGATTCACCCTATGACCCAGAGTGGGCCACAAGACCATATTTCCCCCTCACAATAATCTCTCTACATGCCTTCTCTTCTTATTAATGTTTCACCCTTTATTCTCGCACTCTGCCAAAAAACATTTCCTTCCCTTTCGACACATTCGTTTTACTGTACTCATTCCACTTTTTGCTTTGGATCTCCCAGCTCGGTCGTATTTTCAAACATCACTCGCCACTTATACATCTGCTTAAATAACTCGACTATCATTCATCTCTTTCGCACATACTCAGATCCATCTTTTCAAAACATCTTCATTATTCTCTCTTTACTGTACTTTCCTCCTTTCTTCACACCCTACATTGGTATCAACTCTCTAATATGTCGATTTCTTCATTTTATCCAATTCTTCTCACACACTTAGCATGCCCTAAGATTGTACCGACTGGCACATGTGTGACTTTAGATCTATCCTTCTTTTCATATACCATATAGTCTCACTACTTATACAATAGACACGTATACAAACATAACCCGTTCAAGTTATGTATGTACTCCTAGCGCATCTTAAAAACTTATCCCTTTTACATTTCACCAACCGATTTAATTGCACCAGCCACTTTTCCTGTCATGTTCTATTCTGGTAACTTTTCCGTACTAAGCTCTTCTATCATTTCCGTTCCCGTGTTCTCATCCAACATATACCTAAATTACTATAATGTTATATATACAGACACTCGTGGTTGATTCCATGCTCTCTAGCTCATTCTATACACTTAATTTCATCACTGGGAGTATTGACTTGTCCTCATCTCACAATTCCTATGATACTAACTCGTTAGGTGATCGTTTACTTCAAACTGCGCGCGTCCGTTGGTTACTCAATCCTCTTTCTGGAATTCTCTCTATCCTATATCTTCTTTCATATAATATTTTATGTCGTCCTACATTCAATTACGCGAACTATCATGTGGGTTTCAATCTTTCTGCTATATAATATAGGTTTAATGTTGGCATATATGCCTTGCGTCACGTACATCTCGCGAATTTTCCATCATTCGGCGTAGGACCACCGGGCGAGTGAGTTGGGTGCTGTGCGAGGACTCCTTACGCTTCAGATCCGTGTGTCAGTGAGGAAGTGCCGGGTTTTGATGTGCGTGGGCGTCTAGTGGTTCGCAGGTTAATTATCGAATATTTTGAATAACCCATTTTGGGGCTTGGGGGAGCGTTATTTAATCGCACACCGCGGTGGGGGGGTGGCCGGATCCTTGTATTGCGGTCTGTCCGCTAGTTTTTTTTTTTTTAATTTACTATAATGGCTTAGTTTGCTTAGATTATGTGTTGTGATCAAGTGTGGTTTGTATCCTATTGTGAGTTTCTTGACTACAGGCTTGGGTCACTACCACTCTGATTTCGGTGCATAGCTAGTTATCTTATGATTCCAAGTTTCAGAAGTCTCTTGAGTCACCTGATACAGCTAATTGTGATTTATCTAAGCGAGCGCGTCCTATTAGGCTCTTTTACCCTGATAGATCCCTGTTATTCATAAGCGTCCCTGTATTTGCAATGAGTGATCCATTTAAAACTATTAAAATATTTCAGATTTATTATCTTTCCTCTGCTTTTTCTATTTTTCGTCTTATCATTTGCTTTCAATTGTAATAGTATTTTGATCTCACACTAGTCATATTGATCTGCCTAGGGAGAGGCGGCAGCCTTTTTTTTCTTGTCACTGCAAGTTGGTTCATTCAGGTCTTCACGTTGTTCACTTTTCGGCGTCATCCTCCTGTTTGCGATCCAGAGACATCCACATATGAATCGTGTGCCCTACAGACTCACTCAATAAACTAAAGGACCCTATTGATATTTTTTCTTTACAGTGTCCCGTTCTTATTCTCTTCTTGTCTGTTATCTCGTCTTATTATTTTAAGGTACTATTATTCTTTGCTACTCCTCTGTTTTCAATCCCTCGAGAATCTATTAGTGCCTTCTCCATATTAACGCTTTTAATTACACAACTTTCAATAGATCCTGTTCCGATAATGCAATTCACTGCATCTGCCTCCGTTCTTGTCATGGGTTCACCGGTAATGTGTGTTGTATCAGTCTATAGGGTCCTTGCTAGATTTTTTACTTCGAGTGCTGTAACTTTCTCACTCTAACCACAATTTCTCATCTTTTATAACCTCAATCCCCAAATGACTATTCCTTCTTGTTGTCCATCAAACCACACACACAAGTCATGTATTACCTTCATGCATTAACTGCAATATTATTACAGATGTTTCAGAGTGTTCTTCCACACTCCCTCACATCCCATTTTCATCCAGTTACAAAAACACCACCTCCTATTCATTTATTATCTCCTTATTCCTAATTCTTAACCTTTCGCGCTTCCTTCCAGAAGAGCTTCTATTCCCTTGTATGTCCCGCATTCATCCTCCTTCAAACTGTTCATTTACCTCTTCTTTTCTCTTACGTATGCACTTTTACTTCCTGTTTTTCCTCTTTATAATTCCAAGCTATGCTTTCTTTGAAAACTTCATCCATTGCTTTTACGTACATTCCAAGCCACGGCTTCTTTTTTGTAACTTTTAACCCGCTTGCATCACCTCTTCATTCCCTCATTTAGCTGTTATCTTCTTACTTCCTACTTTAGCAACACCACCACATACTTCTTTTGCCACTGCTAACAATTGCTTTCTTCATTTGCTTCCAGATTTATTCAGTTTAAACTTGTTTACATTCATCAACTAATTTACTTGCGAGCGTTCTTACCATACTATATCCTTATTACCAGGTTTCACACCTAAACTTCTCTACTCTAATTTTACCACACTTCTCTTCCGTTCAGCCTTCCTCTCCATCCAAGTTCCCCTACTAACTTAATTTTACCTAAAACCATAATGATCCGATAATTCCATTCCTAAACCCCTCACGCTGATTTATATCATCATAAACTACAGGCTCAAACATTCTCCTTCTTCACCAACACAACAAAATCAATCATACTTTTTCCCTTCGATACCCATCTCTACCTACAACCAACTCTAGTAATACTCTTTGTTTAAAGAAAGTATTACTTACCAACATACCTCTCTCCCCCTCCCAGAAAGTCAATCACCTTCCTAACCATTCTCATTTTCTCTTGGACACTCATAAACCACCTGTTATACCATCCTTTTTTTGATCATATATATATACTAATATATATATCTATATATTAATATTATATTATTAATATATATATATATATATATAGTATATATATATATATATATATATATATATATATATATATATATAGTATATAACAATATATAATATATATAAGTATATAATATATATATATATATAATATATTATATATATAATATATATATATATATATAGTAATATATATATATATATTATATATATATATATTATATATATATATATATTCGGTATATATATATATACTATATATATCCGTATTAATAGTCAATATTTAGTCCTAGAAGGGGTATTGGTACTAACTTGTATAAGATTTAAAGAACATGCCTTTAATATACATAAAAGAGGTTAATTTTAAAAAAAAACATTTTGTTTTTAAAAAAAAATCGTGTTTTTTTTTTCAAAAAAAAAAAAACAAACTTAAAAAAAACCGTTTTTTTTACAACCCATATAATATTATATATAAATAATATATATATATATATATATATATATATAATTATATAGTATATATATATATATATATATATAGTATATATATATATATATATATATATATATATATATATTCAAATACTCTTTTACTGCCCTTTCTGACAATAGTTTAATATAGAAAATTTTAGTGTCAAAAACATGTGGGTCACTGTCTACAAGCTTTAATATAAATATTAGTATATATATATATATATATATATATATATAGTAGTATTATATAATAGTATATATATATAATATATATTATATATATAGTATATATATATAATATAATATAATATATATATATATATATACCCTATATATAATATATACTATATATATATAGTATATATATATATATAGTATATATAATATATATATATATATATATATATATATATATATATATATATACCGTAAAGAGGGGTGACTTTGACCTACGGCAGGGGTACTCAAAATGCTAAGGTTTATGGAGACTTTTTTTTTTTTTTTTTTTCAAAAATTTTTTTTTTATATGTTAATATTATCCTTTAGGAGTAGATGATAGTAATAATTGTATTTGTATATATAATATAGGATTGAATGTTAGAAGCCGATAAGTAACGTGGACGAGAATGCCCTTTTGGGGGGCGGGGCAATTCGGTCCACTTCAATTTTCACATCCCTAAGTGTTTTATGTGATAAACTATGATAAGTCAGTTTTCATTTTTAAACATAATGGTATTCATTTTTAAACATAATGGTATTACAACATTATTTTAAGAAATTGGGTTCGAAAATGTAATAAAATGTTCGAGTTTGCGTTCGTTTTTGTCAAACTGCAAAATCGTAAAAAAGAGGCTCGCCTACACGTAAGAAATTTCTTAATTCTGTAAGGTTTGCTTTTCTTTTTTATTCTGTATTATAACAGAACTAAGGAAATTTCTTACGTTGGTAAGCGTTTTTTTTACGATTTTGCGATGTTTGACAAAAATGCAACGCCAAACGCGTTTGACAAAAATCAACGCAAGCTCAAGTATTTTAGGTCTCTTTTTAAACATAATGGTATTACAATATTATTTTAGGAAATTTTTTTTGAAAACTAATAAAATGTTCAAGTTTGCGTTTGTTTTTGTCAAACGCAATGTCGCGGATTTTACCCGGACAAAGGAATTTACTTTATTCCTTTTTATGCTGAGTATTCCAACAGATTTAAGAAATTCTTTTACGTTTGGGTGAGCGTTTTTTTTACGAGTTTTTGCGGGTTTGACAAAAACGGAACGGTAATGTTATTAACTGTCTGTAAGGTTGCAATTCTTTTTTTATTTTATATTTACATTTAATATAAAGGAAATTCTTTACGTTTGTGAGCGTTTCTTACGATGTTATTGCGCTGTTTGACATAAAACGTTAACGCAACGCTTTGACAAAAAACGAAATGGCAACTCGAAGCGTTTAGGGCATATACGTTTCGTAAGAACCAATGCAGAGAACGAGAAACTGCTTACAGGGTCTGGCAACATCCATCATTCAAAGTATCCACCTTTGTATCCCTGCTGTGTTACTTTTGCGTAAGTGTGAACTAGCTTGCTGAAAAAATTTGTATAGTTTAAATAATTTCGGAAAAATTTACCTACCTATCTTGCTGTAAAAGTGTGAAAATTATTTTAAACATTATACTTTCGGACATATTTTTGTAAAAGAGCATTAAAAAAATTTAATTTAATGAAGATTTCAATGTGGACCGAATTGCCCCACGCAAATTTTTAAACCTGGACCGAATTGCCCCATGTTACAATTTTTATAATAAAACATATTTATCTCTTGCCTGAATGACTCCGATTGCATTAAGGTTATGAACTATTTTTAAGTACTTTATCTTGGTACCAATAATGTAGTACAATTATTTTGACCTGTATGATTCTTAGCAATAAGCCTAAAATTTACCCGATTTTATAGTGCTCAGAAAAAGAAAAACAATCACAAAATTAATGGACTTAAATTAAAGGTTTCATAAAAAATTAATACCTAAAAAAATTACTACCAATAAATAAAAATACTTTAATAGATCATATTTTGCCAGATCGTAATAGGCTATTTTGAGCCACTGGATCTTAATTGCCCCACGTGGACCGAATTGCCCCACGAATTGGGGGGAAGTGCCCCGTCTTACGTTATATATATATATATATATATATATATATATATATATATATATATATATATATATATATATATATATATATATATATATTCAGAGCGTTATTGAATTTTTATATTCAATCATACAAAAAATATATATATTTAAAAATTTTTTTTCTTTATTTAATTAACTACATTTGGTATATTCAATTTATTCGCTGATAATCATTAAGAAAAAAAAAATTATAGAAAATTATTATCAATATATCTATAAATAATTAGAAAAAATCTGAAAAAATACATCGATAGTACTATTATCCCTAAAAAGAAATTAACGAATTATTTGATCTTGATTTTTTAGTTTTTTATTTAACATATACATTTAAAATGTATGCTAATCGAAAAAAAAAATTGGTAATAGTAGAGCAGAGGGGTGTCACCCCCAATTTTTATGAAACTTACAGGATATAGGTACTTAAAAATAATAATGAATAGTGAAAACAAAAATCGGCGGTCTCTTTAGGAAAAAAAAAAGTTACAGCCTTGCAAAGATATTAAAAATCCCATAGGAATCTTATATATATATATATATATATATATATATATAATATACTATATATATATAAAATATATATAATATATTATACTATATTGTATAGTATATATAATATATAATATGTATTAATAGTATATATATATATATATATATAATATCCGATAAAGTAAGTAAGTAATATATATATACATACATACATATATATATATATATTTATATATATTAATATATAGTATATATTATATAAATAAAGAAATTTAAAATCACAGGATATACTTTATAAAAATAATAATGAAGCTTAAAAAAGAGAAATTAGGAAAAAAAGTTAGCCCCTCAAAATTAAAAGAATTTTCCTATAGGCTTTCTCATAAAAATAAAAAAAAAAAACTATTGGCCTCATGCTCGTTTTATGGCCATCCTAGTTCAGGTTATGATAAGATTTGTTAAGTACACATAGATTTTCTCTGTGTATACCTAACAAAAGTTATCATAACCTGAACTAGAGGGTCTGAAATGAGACCTAACCTTGATGGATCATAAATAAAAGTCTATGAAAGAGTTTTAACAACTTTGGAGGCTGTAACTTTTTTTCCTAAAGAGACGCTGATTTTCATTTCCACTATTCTTCATTATTATTTTTTTAAAGTATATCCTGTGATTTTCATAAAAATCGGAGGTGACACCCCTCTGCTCTACTATTGCCAAAAACTTTAAAGAACTTTTTAACACCATTTTTGTTAATTAAAAGTTTATAGTTTTAATACAATAGTTGTGTAATACTTTCTCACATTAACTACATAATTACCCATCTCTTTTTACATTCGAATAAAAATCAATAACGGTTATAGGATAAGTTTAAAAGTGGACACAATTCAGTTGCCTACTGTGCTAGGCAATTAACAAAACTTATTATAACCTAAATTTAATGGGTCCTAAAATGAGTTAAAAAATTTTTTTTTTTTTGATTGATTGATTAAATTTATTAGGACATTAGGACATTAGGAATATAGAGACAGTAAAAAGCCACATGGGCCTATCGAGACTGCCCCAGTCAACCCACTACCCAAACATGCTCATGCAAATCCACAAAGCACCCTAGGGCTTGTCAATTTGTTGTAACTACAAATCCACCAATTTGGCTTAGTCAAAACTCTAATGATAATAAAATATGATACCCAAACCAATCCCACATGCATTAATAAGCTAAGTTATGGTCACACATGCCATCTAACAATAACTGCTATAACTAAAAACCCGCCAATATATGTGAGAGGTTTGGCACCACTGTTTTAATACTTTTACAAGGGGATTAAATATATATATATATATATATATATATATATATATATATATATATATATATAATATAATATATATAATAAAAATATATATATATATATATATATATAAACTATGGAAAAAAAAAATATTGATATTTCATCAGAATCTGTTGAACTCAACTATTACCAGTTTTCATTTTCCTGTAGAAAGTAAAATTGAAAATTAATGCCAGATGCAGACTAATTATACATATTGTTTTTGTATAATGGCATATTTGTAGATACTGTACTATGACTTTTTTCTGAAAAAATTTTCCAAGTTCAAAAAAAATTTTAAGTTCAGAAAAGTTAAGTAAAGTTTAGTTTTTTAAGAAAATTCTTTAGTGGCAAGCTTCTGGCATAATTCCAGAAGCTTGCCACTAAATAATTTTCTTAAAAAACTAAACTTAACTTAACTTTTCTGAACTTAGAAAATTTTTTCAGAAAAAAGTCACAGTACAGTATCTACAAATATGCCTTGTATAATGTTGTATAATGATATGTAGGCCAGTAATTTGAATATTGTGCTAGCAATTTAGCACCGCTTATCTAGAAACAGACCATAGATATGCTGGAAGAGGGCGCAGACGGTGAAAGCGCGAGGCAGGAGATTTTTGGCTTTGAAATATAGGCGTGAGGCTGTCTAGATAGGCCCATGCGGCTTCTTAAGTATTATTCATATTTATTATGGGTTGACTGGGACATTCTATAGGGGCCAATGCGGCTTCTTAATTATTAATTTTTATTGGTTGACTGGGACAGTCTAAATAGGACCATGCCGCTTCTTAAGTATTATTCTTATTTATTATGGGTTGACTGGGACATCTAAAAGGGATAATGCAGCTGCTTATTTATTATTATTCAGATTGTAATTAAGAAGCTGCATTAACCCCCCTAGAATGTCCAGTCAACCCATATAAAATAATTAATAATACTTAAGAAGCCGCATGGTCCTATTTAGACTTGTCCCCATCAACCCAATAATTAAAATAAAAAATAGGAATAAACTTCAAGAAGCTGTATGGGAACTATCTAGACTGTCCCAGTCAAGCCCAATAATATATAATAATTAAAGAAATGCAAGCATTGACTAATCTAGAATTGGCCCCAGTCAACTCATAATAGAATAATACTTAAGGAAGCCGCAATGGTGCTTTTTAGACTGTCCCAAGTCAACCAAAAATATTAAGTAATTAGAAGTCCCCATTGGAATCTTTCCTAGAAATGTCCCCAGTCAATGTCAAGCCCATAATATACATTGTGTTGCTTTAGATACTAATGGTTAATGAAAACTGTTTATTAGTAAGTTAGGTACGTTATTGTTAAATATTACTAGGACAGTGTGAAATTAACACTGAATTGGTGTTAGAGAATGATGAGTTTTGTAAGATATTACTGATTACTGACGATGATGTGTTAGAAACGGTGAGCCTAGGTTAAGTTTTTTGAATGAGTAATGTTATGGTTTGCCCGAAGAATTGTTGCCTAATGTTTTAACGTTTATTCATAAATTCAAATGATGTTTATACTCAAACGAGTGACCTTTGATGAAAATACGTCCAAACATATAGTTCAAGATGCTGGTATCGTTTGATAGATTGGTCACTTTGTTAAGGGATTTTGTTAGATAAATACGGCTTTACCTGTTGCCTGAATATCGGGTAAAGGTGGGAATCATATCGAGTATTGTAATGACCTGTTAGCTACATTTTTACCTTTGATAAGTCGGTGAGGATGGTTCGGGAATTATCATAGGCTAGTTATGTTAAGGTTTGCATTTGTACAATATATTCTAGTTCAGGTGATGATATGTAAGCTTTATTGATGCTAAGACTTTGTTGCGTAAGCATATAATTCGTAGTCAAAATATAAAGAACTTATTTTTATGTTATGTTTATACCAAAATGATACCGAAATATGACTCTGAAATTCAATAGTTCATAGAATCATAGGCGGTGGGTGGTAGGGGGACCTGAAGGGATGGACGGTTTCTTTACTGATTTACGACTTTTAAAAATCAGTAAGCCATTACGCTTACTGGTGATATTTTATTCAAAGAACTAATTTTTATGTTATGTCAGGATAAAATTTTGTATTTTTTTATGTTATGTTGGTTAAACTTTGCTATGTTTGGCAATTATTCGTGGGGACTATTATTTTTAGACGAAGTTATGATGAATTTTTTTTAAATATTACGAAGTTGATGTTAAAAATTTGTTACGTTAGCATTATTTTCGTTGTCAGTATGATGATTAGACATGGTTATGCTAAATTTGTTTGTTAAATATTAGAATGTTAATGTAAAATTAACATTGATATGTTAGAGATCTGCTTGAAAAAGTGGTGAATAGTTACGTTTTTGTACGCAGGTTAGGTACTGTTAACAGTTGCTAAGTGCGGAATGTTTTGTTAATGTTACGTAGTTTATTCGAACGTATGGTGTGTAGGTTGTCGCTTGTATATTCTTACAGCAGGTTATGTTATGTTAGCTTTATTAATCTGTAAAAAGTTGTTACGTTAGCATATATTGCCGATGGTTAGTATAATTATAGAACTTATTTGTTGTGTTATGTTTTATTCCGCAAAGTGATAACTGCGAAGAGTGTGAGCATGATCATAGATCAATAGATCAAAAAGGTCATGGAGGAAGGGGTGGGGAGGGGTGATGGCTTGAATTTACTTGATTTAACGTGCTTTTAAAATCAGGTAAACTATTGACAAATTTAGCTATGGATATTTTTTCAAAGAATTTATTTTATGTTTATGTTTGGATAAAATCTTGTTAAATGTTTACAGTTATCGTTGGTCTGGGTATGCAACATAATTAGACATAGTCTATGATAAAATTTTGTTAAATATTACTGTGTCAATGTAAATGAACGTTAATATGTTAGAGATATGCTTGGAAAAAGTATGAATAGGTTAGTTTTTGTATGCAATGTTAGTTACTTTACTGTGTTAGTGGACTTTGTTAATGTTAAACAAGTTTTATATGCCTGCTTAAGTTGTGTTAGTTTGTCATTGTAAGCATTCTTCTAGTTCATATGATCGCTATGGTTACGCTTTTATTAATGTGAATAACATTGTTTGTGTTAGCAATAGTATTGCGCTGGTCAGTGATATAAAGAACTTATTTTTGTGATATTTTTATCCGAAATGATACTCTAAACGCTACGTAAATCAGTTGTTGTTAATGTAGAAATTAACATTGACATTTAAAGATATGCTTGAAAAAGTGCGAATAGGTTACGTTTGTACGCTGTGTTAGGTACTCTTACCTGTTGTTAAGTATGGAACTTTGTGAATGTTAGTAGTTATTCGTGCGTAAGGTGTGTTAGGTTTTTGTATTGTAACATTATATTCTTAGCTCTGGTAATGGCTTGGTTAGCTTTATTAATGTGAAAACAATGTTACGTTAGCATATATTCCGTGGTTAGTATATATGAACGAATTATTTTTTGTACTATTTTTATCCGAACGATACTCGATATGTGACCTGAAACATTTTAGACCAATAGATCAAAAGGTCATGGACCGGTGGGTAGGGAGGAGCGGTGAGGCAAACGGTGTCCTTGATATTGACAGATTTAAATTCGGTAAAATTAGTACACTTTAGCTATGATATTTTTATTTAAAGAACTTATTTTTTACGTTAGTTTGGATAAAACTTTATTTTATGTTATGTTTGGATAAAAATTTGTTATTATGTTTGCAATTATTTGTGGGGATTATGATATTTAAGGTAAAGGTTATGATAAAATTTTTGTTAAAATATTACTAATGATAATGTAAAAACTTTGTTACTCTAGCATATATTCGTTGGTCGTTATGATAATTAGGTCGGACAAGGTTATAATACATTTTTGCTAAATGTTACTGTGTCAATGTAAGATTAACGTTAGTATGTTAAGAAATATGCTTGAAAAAAGTATGAAAAGGTTACTTTTGCATGCAATGTTAATTACTTTAGCTGATGTTAAGTGCTAGACTTTTGTTAATGTTAACAGTTTTATCATGTGTGAGGTACGTTAGTTTTGTCGTTGTACATTATTTTCTTAGTTAATGTAACGATATGCTAGCTTTATTGATGTGGAAAACTTTATTATGTTAGAGTATATTCGTTATTCAGTATGAATAATTAACCAATGTTGTGTAATTTTTTGTTTAAATATTACCATTGTTAATAGTAATTAACTTGATCTGTTAGAGTTTTGCTTGACAAAGTGTGAATAGTTACGTTCTTCGTATGCTATGTTAGTTACTTACTGTTGTTAAGTTTGGAACTTTGTTAACGTTAAGAGTTTATTCGATGTTAAAGGTGTGTCAGATTTTGTCGCTGTGCATTATATCAGTAGTTCAATGATGCTAAGTAAGTCTTTATTAATGTGAAAGACTTTGTTACGTAGCATATATTCGTTGATCAGTTTATAATAGAATTTTTTTTTGGTTATAGTTTATCCAAAATGATACCTGAAATGTGACTTGAATCAATAAGATCAATAGAGTCGATAGATCATGGGAGGGTGGGATGGTATGGGAGGTAGGGTGGATGGTTTGATTTTCTGATTTAGGGTATGTAAAAACATTAACAATTTTTATTAGAAAAAATATGACTTGAATCAATAGATCACGGATGGACAGGAGGGTGGTTGGATGGTGGTTTGATTTACTGATTTACTGATTTAGGGTAATGTAAAACGTTACAATTTCTACTAAAAATAGACTTGAATCAAAAGACAAATAGTCACCGGAGGCTAGAGGGTGATTAGATGTGGTTTAATTTAACTGTTTAGGGTATGTTAAAGACTATGACAATTTAACTAAAAAATATGACTTGAAATCAATAGATCATGATCAATAGATCAATACTGATTTACTGATTAACTGTTTTAGGGTATGTAAAAACAATAACAATTTAACTAAAAATATGACTTGAATCAATAGATCATAGATCATGGAAGGGTAAGGGGTTGATGGTTTGATTTTGCTGATTTACTGATTTAGGGTATGTAAAAACGTAAATTTGTTAGTTATAAACAAAAAGAATAAGAAATTTTATTTATTTATTTTTTTTTTTTCTTGATGGTTCTGAAACCATTATTTTCGACAATCTACAGACCCAATAAACAATATTATAAAGACACCCCATTGTTGTTATATCGGAATGTTTTACTTAACTCGGCACCGCACCTCAAGATTCCGAAATACCAACTCTTCCTAGAAATACAGCTCTGAATCCTCTCTCCACATAAATCTTCAGCCTTTTACGGAAAACATTTCGATTTTATAAGGGGGGTGGGGTCCCCTTCGGGTGACCCGCGGGGACGTAACCTCGTCGTACCATATAACCCCCACTCCAAATTTTAACCCGATATGATAACTCTAACCACTATAGATATATATCGGACTCAGAGGCTGAGCCGGAGCCAGAGCCAGAGCCTAAAAATCGATTCCCATCAGGAATCCGTTTTCGATTCATAAAAAACGAGTCCCTTCGAGAATCGATTATTCAAATCGAGGTATCGATTATTAATATCGACACGGAGTCGATCTGAACCGGAGTCGGAGTCGGAAGTGCGCAAAAAACCGATCCTTACAGGAACATTTTCCGACTCAGAAATCCGATTCCCTTCGGGAATCGATTCTTCGTAATAATAATAATAATAATAATAATAATAATAATAATAATAATAATAATAATAATACAGACAGACCTTAGGTCTGTCTTTCTGACGGTGTCGTCGACCCGATCTTACGCTTTGGCCTAATCTTTGCTCGCTGATCTGGAAGCCGTCAACTAGGGGTAGCGCTACGCTCAAATACATCCTAAAGCGACTTGAAATTCGCAATGTAACGAGCTTAACTAACATACATAGAACATACACCAAGTTTGAAAGCGATGCCTCTAATAGTTATTGAGAAAAAGGTGTAACCTGTCAGATGGATCCAATACTACTTATATATTATTATATTATTATTATATATATATAATATATAATATATATATTATAATATATATATATATATATATAGTAATATATAGTATATATATATTATATATATATATAAATATATATTTATATATATAATATATATTAGCCTAATAATTTCGGGTTTTTATGCAAGAACTATTTAATCATAACATTGGTGTACCAGGGTGCGGGACGGAACCCAACTCAAATGCACCCCACCAATCCCTTTCCCCAACCTCCGTTCCTTATGAAAGAGATTTTACAATGATTTTTATACTTTTTGCACTATGTATTGAAATTCAAAATATAGGGAAGGTTGTGCGTTGAGAAAACATCAAATTTTTCTGCTTTCTGCTGAGAGTCTGTTCTCTATTCCATCATAAAGTTAGCTCAGTAATTTGCTAATACTCCTGTACTTTTAACACGTTGAAGGACAGGCCAAGTATGTTCCCCTTGCAAGTTTTACTCAAGCGTGGGTAAGCATTTTGCTTAACTTTCCAAACCAATTGATATGGATCCATCGATTTGTATCGCATATCCGTTTTATTTGGGGATAGAGTTTGTTCAATCATTTGCACTACATCTTTTGTAATACGCGTGTGTTTCTTCATTACTACTGAAATTGTATAAATTCTTCCAGTGAATATACTGTTATTTATTTTTACTGTGTAGAAAGTGCTGGTTCTGTAAAATTTCGTTTTTTTTCTTTAATGGTCGCGAATTAATACTGTTCGGATTGAAGTTTTTCAACTGCAAACAAAGTGACGATTTAACTTCTAATATTATTGTTACAAAAAACTTTGCCTTTATAACGGGGATCTAAACTAGTTGCAATATGCAATTGGTCCATCAATTTCCATGACATAACGCATAAGCGTTTTTTCTACAGCTCTACGTTTTATTACATCTTTCATTATTTTATAAACGCGTCATCATTGTTCATTTGAAAGATGGTTCAAAATGCGTTCCTTTAGCGTCGAGATTAACAGTATTACATTGGAAAAGAGCTGTAGAGGTGCTAATGTCTTTTTGGCATCCATAATGCTCATGTGACTTTGTCGACTCAAATTAATTATGTTCATAGCTGCGAGGATCCATGATTCATTAATTACACAGTTGAGTCGGTTCCATGTCGCTCAATCTAAAACTTTTGCGTTTCAAGATCATTTTGAGTAATTTTATTAGAAAATTCTTTATCAAATCTCGACAAGAAACATCTGCAGGACAAAGCGCGGATGTGGATCTTTAATAATGTGCGGATGCTCCACATCACTAATATATTTTGATTTAGTGAGAAGTTTGATTTTTGTAAAAATATATCGAGGTAAATATCACTGATCATTTTCCTGATTAAGTTTTATTTGATTTAAAAGATCTTTTACCCAATAAATATATTACATATAGAAGGTAGTGACACAAAGCTTCGCGAGTTTAAGGTTGGACTTGAAGGATGCCCAGCACTCGCCAAATGCAATAATGCGAATATATTGATAAATAAGTTAAGTGATTTAATTGATTCTTCAGGCAAAATACTCTCCAAATAAACCAAGTTGAAACAAAAATCCATAAAGAGTCCTTGGATTACACATGATCTTATTTTTGGTATTAGAAAAAACCAAAAACTTTGTAAAATGCAAAATGGAATTAAAGGTTAGAGAAATTTATTGAATCGCAATCTAAAATTGGTAAAACAAATTATGTTAGTCAAAAGCTCCGTAATGTAAACAATTCAAAATAGACATGTAACATCATTATCTTTTTTACGCCTGCCCGCAACGTTGGCAGCGAGTCACATCAGTTTCCAATATCAATATTGCACCAATTTTCAAAGATTTTTGAAAAGTGTATATTCGATAGAATTTAGTCGTTCTTCTGGGACAATTTACTTTTTAACTTGTGCCAATTTGGTTTTATGATAGGAAAAGGAATACAGGAGACCGCTATGATTTTATATACGATTTAAACGCGTCCCTTCGAATGTTCTTCCCAGTCGCTGTTTTATAGATTTCTCAAAGGCATTCGATTTGGTTTCTCATCGAACTCTTTCATCAAAATTATAAAAATATGACATTCGTGGGTGAGCGTTGAATCTCTTGAGAAGCTATTTATGTGATCGAAGGAAATATGTGGAGGTTGATGCAACAGTATCCATGATGAGAATTTTGGGAACTGGCCTCCAGCAGGGTTCGTCCCTGGGAGCCCTACTACTCATCACTTCTCAATCACGGTGTAAGGTTTATGTGAAATTGGTTCTTATCTGGAGTCTCTAAATATAAATATCTAGGACTGCACCTGAGGAGGATCTAAAATTTAATCATCATATATTGGAGATAACCTTTTCAAATAACGAAGCGGATAGTTTAGTTTATATCCTGAGAAGATTCCTGAAGCCCGACCTACTGAGAAAAATCTATTTTTCGATCGTGTTCCCTCGAATGAGTTTGCATGTGCTGATATGAGGTGGATCGAATACTGCAACAATGAGATCTTTAAAAGTTTCTCTTAATAATGCGTTACGAAACATTTGTCTCGCTATAAACTTCCAGCACACTCGGGACATGTTTCATTGCCTTCGAATATTAACTATAGATAATCTCTATTGATTACGATTGTTGGAATTCATTTATGTGGTTGCAAATGGTAGTGATAACTTGTTGGTGGATTTATTGAGTGAGATTCAGTGGTCACATTGCCATGAAACCAGGAGGAACTTGATTTCCCGATACTAGAATAGATATCAACAAAGATTTTTTTTGTAACAAATGTCAAAGGAATGGTCTGGTGCTCCTGGTTTAATAAGGAAATCACCATCTTGGTCATGTCTTAAAAAAGATTCATGAACTATGTTTTTGTGGATGAACTTGTCACATAATTATGATATTAACTTGTAAAGTATCCTAAAATTACTTATGTAATGTTAATTTAATAAAGTCTAAAGTCTAAAGCCAAATTAAAAAGACAGTTCAATGATAAAAAAGAGAAATGTAAATAAATAAAAAAGTTACTGTTAATAACCTTATCATTAGGAAGAATAAAACTCCTAAAATGGTACAAATCATTTATTAATGTCATTTTAAAGTCGCGGGTATAAATGTAAAAATATAAATTACAATTAATTTGCATCCAAAATAATACATCAACTTGTAATTCCTCTCTTTGCACTAAAAAATAAATAAATTTTCAATAATAATTAGGTCGAAACATAATACAGGTTATTTTGAGGAAGAAAAAATAATAAATAAATAAATAAAAATTTGTAATGAGTCAAATGGCAAAAATGGTTCGAAAAAAAATCCAAATATAAATACTAAATTTATAAAATGTAAAAAAAATAAATAATTTTTCCTGGTGTCATAAACATAGAAAGAAAAAACAAAACCTCTTAATACAATAACGCATCATTTAAACATCTAGGTTCACTTAATATCTAGACTAAGATCTTCAGTCTCCTAGCTACTACTGGCACTCTATCTATCCAGAACTACTATATGAAGTATTGCTCATATTCTAATATACAGTAAAAAAATTTTATAATAATTCAATATTTTTAAAATAATTCCGGAAGAAGTCCTGTCAATCATGTTTTCATTTTTACAGTATGCTTTAGTCAAGATTCAAATGTTTTATGTTTTGTGAGTAGTTGAAGCTTTACATGTGTGGGTTAGAAGGTGAGCTCTTAAACTACTTGTCTGTTTAAAACTTTTTATCAACATAAGAACATTAAATGGCTTTCACTGGCCGTGGTGGGTTCGAAAGGTGACCTTTTAAATTACCTGTATCAGTAAAACTTTTATTACAGTAAGAAATTTAAATGGTTTTTCACCCGTGTGCGTTCGAATATGTCTTTTTAAACTCTTTTTATCATTAAAACTTTTAATCACAATAAGCAACACTTAATTGTTTTTTCACCTGTGTGGATTCGAATGTGGTTTGTAAATGAGATATTTGATTAAAATTTTTTATACAAGCAAAGAACACTTAACATGGTTTTTTCACCGTGGTGGGTTCAAGGTGATCTCTTAACTACTTTAGCACTAAAACTTTTTCACAGTAGGAAACACTTAAAGGGTTTTTCCAGTGGTGGGTTCGAAGGTGTCTTTTAACCTACTTTTTTTTTAAAAAAAAAAAAAAAGCAAACTAAAACTTTTATCACAGTAACGAAACACCTAAAATGGTTTTTCAAAACGCTGTGGCGGTTTCGAAGGTGTCTTTTTAAGATCACGTGTAAATCATTAAAAACTTTTCTTCACAGTTTAAGAAAGCCTAAATGGGTTTTTTTCAAAACCGTGTGGGTTTCGAAGGTGCTTTTTAGATCACGTTGTTCATTTAAAACTTTTCTCACAGCTAAGAAACCTAAATGGTTTTTCACCCGTGTGGGTTCGAAGATGAACTCTTAAATGACTTTTCTGATTAAATAACCTTTTATTCACAGTGAGAAACACTTAAATGGCTTTTCACCCGTGTGGGTGTCGAAGGTGATTATATAAAGCTACTTTTAAAATAAAACTTTTATTACAGTAATAAACACTTAAATGGTTTTTTTCACCCGTGTGGGTTGAATGTGGTTTCTAAATGAAGTTTTTGATTAAAACTTTTATCACAATAAGAACACTTAAATGGTTTTTCACCCGTGTGGGCTCGAAGGTGTCTTTCTAAATTACTTTTATCAATAAAACCTTTATCACAATAAGAACACTTAAATGGTTTTTCACCCGTGTGGGTTCGAATGTGGGTTTTTAAATGAGGTTTCTGAGTAAAACTTTTCTCACAGTAAGAACACTTAAATGGTTTTTCACCCGTGTGGGTTCGAAGGTGTCTTTTTAAATCACGTGTTTATGATTAAAACTTTTCTCACAGTAAGAACACTTAAATGGTTTTTCACCTGTGTGGGTTCGAAGGTGGGATTTTAAAGGACGTTTACGTTTAAAACTTTCCTCACAGTAATGACACTTGAATGGTTTTTCCCCCGTGTGGGTTCGAAGGTGGGATTGTAAACCAGATTTACGATTAAAACTTTTCTTACAGTAAGAACACTTGAAAGGTTTTTCCTCACCCGCGTGGATTAGAATGTGACACTTTAAACCCCATTCACTATGGTAAGACGCCTTCTGCTTAACATTTAACACTAAATACACAATATACATTTATGTTAAGTCATTTAAAAGAAAAATAAACAAAAGTTTTTTTTTCCGAAAGAAGGAAAGAATAAGTTATATTATTATATAACTATATATAATATATATTATAATATATATATATATATATATATATATATATATATATATATTATATATAGTATATAATATATATATATATATACCTATATAATATATATATTATATTATATATATATATATAATATATATATATTATATATACTATAATATATTATATATATACTTATAGTATATATATATAAATATATATTATTAATATATATATATATTATATATATATAATAAATTATATTATATATATATATATATTATATATATATAGTATATATATATATATATATATTATATATATATATATATATATATATATTATATATATATATATATATTACTCATATATATATAATATATAATATATATTCATATATATAAATATATAATTATATATATATATATTATATATATATATTATATATAATTTAGTGTTGGCCTCGAACCAAAATTTTAGTTCGATACCGATACAAGTACTCACATTTTTTTCCAAACGATACCGAGCCGATACCGATACCGAATTTTTTTAGATTCATCTTATTATAAAAATTCTTTTATTATATAATATATATATATATATAATAATATATATATATATAATTATATATATATATATATATAATATTATATATATATAATATATATATATATATATTATATATATATATATATATTACAAGTTTGTCACCACCACTCACGGGCAGAGCCTTTCAAGAGGGGGTTTGGTTGTACGCCTCAGAAGAAGTTTCACGACAACTAAGGTAAATCGCAGATGAAGCAGAAACGCAAGCGTTAAGTGGGAGGGAGATTAATTTCAACATGATAACGACAGATGGCCGAGAATTCCACCAGAACAGAGGTGGCAGGAGAGAAGGAAGCACCGCAGCGAAACTAGCTGGAATTACCGCAATATCAACACAAAATCATGCGCAGATACAGCAGCGATTTGGTTACGAGGGCGTCGTAAAGGTTTTGGTACGCGAGTGATAAGTTCCCCTCGAGCACCTGCCACTGCGGTACCTATAGAAAAGAAATAAAGCACCAACATCGCGCCGCAAAAGATAGAGGGTCTAAGTGAAGTGGAAAGTCCAGAACTAGCTTTATACGCCTTTTGCCTTGACTCGAGGTAGGAAAAGTTAGAAGGTTGCCTTAGCAGAGGGAGATTTGTGAAGTTGAGTTTTTAAAGAACTGAATTTCACAAAGTTGAGACGGACCCCACCCGGAATTCCTATCCAGATCAGCGAGATAGAATCGAAAGATTAGACCGAGAGGCATTCCAGAAAGTTAAAAAGGGGGAGTAGAATTGAAATGAGTTGAAAAAAATGAAGGTCGAGTCATCGCATATGAGTGGATAGAGTTAGATGTGTAGGTGAGAAGAATCATTTAATGAAAATAGGAATAAAGTAGAAGATAAGACAGAACCCTAAGGACACCACTTTGACAGAAAAAGAGAAGTCGCCCCATCAACAACGAGCCGATATTGAGTGATTTGGAAGAAAATCTAGACCATAAGTAAGCAAAGAGGAGGAGGAAAAACCCAAAGGAGGGGAGCTTGGAAGAGCAGAGACGCGTGCCATACCCGGTCAATGCTTTGGATATGTCAAGAGCGCCACCACGCAAGTTCCCCGTAGTTCCTAAGGGCGAAAAACAAAATCAGCTAAATAGGAAAGTATATATATCAGCCTAGTAGAACTGGAGCGCCGAAAGCCCGTACTGGCGAATGCGGATATGAAGTGAATGAGAATTCGCAGATGATCTAAGAAATGAGAGTTGAGAGGGTTTCCAAAGATCTTAGATTAGAATACAAGTGGAGAGCTTATACGGGCGATAGTTAGAAGATTAAAAAGAGCGGCTTTCTTTTTCCGGAATAGGTTGGACATGTGGCGTGCTTCCAACTGAGGGAAAAGTGTTAGTAATTGAGACATAGAGATATAGGGGCGGGGTCAAGCACGGAAAGCACAAGCTCTCTCAAACTCAGGGAGGGAACTCCATCCCGGGCCACCCCGCCTTCCTAAACGTTCATCAGAATTTCAGGAGCCCATGCACCTGATCAAATGTAATCACAGGCAAGACATAGGACACCTAAGAGGAGGAGGAGGAAGAGGAGGAATGCCAGAATCGTCCAGGGTTGCGTTAGAGGAAAATAGGAGGCCCGAAGAGATTGGCCTTTTCAATGTGGCGAATTGCGCACAGAACATCGGCACCAGCGAGGGAGCACGTGCGATGTCCAACACGTATGCCGCCAGACGCTGCTTGGGCAAGAAGGCCAAGAACATTTGAAGGTCGGAGAACCCCCTATATATATAATATATATATATAAGTATATATATAAATATCTATATATATATCTATATATATATATATATGATATATATATATATTATATATATATATATAATATATATATCTATTATATATATATATATATATATATATATATATATATATATATATATATATATATATTATATATTATATATATATATATTATATTATATATATATATATATATTATATATCATATATTATATATATATTATAATATATATATAATATATATATATATATATAAATAATATATATTATATATATTATATATATAGTATATTATATATATTATATTCTTTCCTTTTTTCTTCACCTTCCTCTTTGCCCCAGATTGGGGGTAAGGGGGCTGTACAAGCATCGGAAAAGAAAAAAGCAGTAGGAGAACATACAAACGTCGAAAGAAAGCAGCCTTACCGCCCCCTCTGTAACATTAATTAGTGAGAGCTCGTCAGCAGACAGCAAATCCACCCTAGAGCATTCATAGGACTCGCGACGGACGCCTGCACTCATGGTAAATCGTCATGTACAGGGGTTCATCCCCTGGCCCCAGGTGGGCCACAACCATGCCCATATACAAAACCCCGCCATTCTCCTATCATGCAGCTTAATCTCGCCTCTGTCAACTCACATTTCTCCTCCTTCAGACATTCGTTCACCGACTCATCCACTTTCTCTTCGCTCTCCCAGCCGGGTCGGTTGCCAACACACTCTCCACTATACCTCCGCTTAACCAACCGCTTTCATTCTCCTTTCCACATGACCAAACATCCTCACATACTTTCATTTATTCTCTCATTTAACCCTTTCTTCACACTCACAACACTCTCTAATACGTTCATTCTCATTTTATAATTTCTTTTCACACCTAGCATACTCCTAAGATTGTCCATCTTGACATCTTGAACTTTAGATCTATACTTCTTCTTATTCCAGACAAGTCCCACTACCATATCAATAAACACAGGTACACATCCCTCAAATGTAAGACTCTAGCGCACTCAGGACTTAGTCCCATTTATCATTCACCAACGATTTAAATTGCACCAGCCACCTTCCTGCCATTCACAACTTTTCCTACTACACTCTGCATCATCCGTTCCCTTCTCATCGCAACACATACCCTAAATATTTAAACTCAGACCTTGTTCCAGCTGCTCATCCATCTAACCATAACTTCACACTGAGGATGGTCTGCTTCAACTCACAACCATAACTTACTCTTATCTACGTTTTACTTTAAACCCCTCCTTTTACACATACCCTGCCAAATCTCTCCACCAATCCACTCAAAACTCTCTTCAGACTCGCCACACAGAACCAAATCATCCGCATACAATAGGGTAGGGCACCCTCCACTCCTCTCCATTCTCCATCCTTCTAACCAATTTCCTGCCATCCCCGCCTCGAATTCTTTCATAACCCATCCATATACACATTGAATAACCAAGGAGACTAAACACAACCCTGGTCTTACTCCGCTCTTAATCTAACCAATCACCATTGGACACATTTATTCTTACACACGCTTCAATCGTACATACCATACTTTTGATTCCATCAGAAGCCTACATCCAACACCATACAGTATATCACTAATACCTGGCCCATAAAGCTTCCCCTATTAACTCTATCATACGCCCGTTGTAAATCCATAAAACTAAATATAATTTTATTCTTTCTTCTCCCTCATTTTCCAATCATTTTGTTTCAATGTAAAGATTTGATCCACACATCCTCTACCACTCCTAAAACGCACCTTGTTCTTCACCAATCAGTCCCTCAGTCACTCGACGCACTCTTTTGACCAAAATACCAGCATATACCTTCCCTACAACACTCAATAAACTTATTCCCCTATACTTTCTACAGTTCCCCTTTTCTCCCTTACCCTTATACCAGGGTACTATTACCGCTCTCTCCTCCAATCCTTGGTAACTATACCCTCCATAAAAGCTTTTTTACAACTTCCATATCCAATCAATCATCATCTCACCTCCGTTCTTGATCATTTTCACCAGTAATTTCATCTATCCTGCAGATTTACCATTCTTCAACTTTCTCACCCTACCCATTACCTTCCTCTTACTAATAACCTCATCCAAATAACCTATTCCTTCTTGCACCTCAAACACACACATTCACTAACACCTCAACATTACTGTTTAATATTGTGAAGATTTTCGAAGTGTTCTTTCCACACTCCGCTCACATCCATTTCCATCAGTTACAAAACACCATCCTATTCATTATTCTAAGCAGATTCCCCTTATTCTCATTCTTAACCTTTCGCGCTTCCTTCCAGAAGAGGCTCCTATTTCCTGATGCTCATTCATCTCCTTCAACTGTTTCATTTTACCTCTGTTTTCTCCTACGTATACACTTTTAGTATTTCTTTTTTCCTCCTTATATAATCAAAGTATCTTTCTTTTGAAACTTCATCATTTGCTTTAGTACATTCAACCACGCTTCTTTTTTTTACCTTTAACCGCTTTCCTCACCCACCTCTTCATTCACCATTCGCTGTTAACATTCTTACTTTCCTACTTTAGCGCATCCACACACTTCCTTTGCACTATTTAACAATTGCTTCCTTCGATTTTGCCCCCACGATTTGTTCAGCTATCAACTTGTTACATTCACCGATTTACTCGCGAGCGGCTCTTACATACTTATCCTTATTCTCTTGCTCACTCATTCTCACTCTTAATTTACCTACTTCCTTTCGTATCACCTTCCTCTCCATCAAGCCCCCACTAACTTAATTTTACATAGAACAACATAATGATCCGATATCCCCATCCCAAACACCCTCACTGATTTAACATCCAACACATACTACATCTCCTTCTTCACCAACACCAAATCATCATACTTTTTCATCTTCGATACATTCTACCTACACAACTCTAAGTATACTTTATGGATACTCTTGTGTTTTAAAGAAAGTATTACTTACACACTACCTCTCTCTTCACAGAAAACAATCACCTTCTCACCATTCTCATTTTCTCCCCCCCCCCAAAAACCACCTGTTTATACCATCCCTTTTTTGATCACCTATTCAACCATTTAGGTTCCCCCCAACACTATAAATCTGAAACTCCTACTCACCCCATCCAGAAAATCATTTCAGATTATCCAAAAAAATCGTGCTCTCTTATATATATACTATATATATATATATATATATTATATATATATATATTTATATATATATATATATATATATTTATAATATATAATATATATATATATCTTATATATATCATAATATATGATATATATATTATTATAAATATATATATATATATTATATAATTATATATATATAATATATATATATATATAATATATATATATAGTATAGTATATATTATTTATATATAATAATATATTATATATGAATATATTATTATTCACAATGTAAATATATTAAATAAAACCGTTTTCGTTTTTCGTCATTTTGTTGCCAAAAACGAACCGCGATTTCTTACGAATTTTACTTTTGTTTACAAACAATTGGAATCAGTTGTTGTGATGGAGGCTTAATGGGTCCTAAACCGAATTCAAACATAACAAATCGTTTATATTACAAATACTTGATCAACTATTGTGATGAGTTTATCCATTTTGGAAGAAATTAATATTTAAAGTTTATTTTATTGAATGAAACATTCATCAATTAAACGGGCCTACCACGTCGCCATATTGTTTGTTACATTTTTTGCGTAAGCACGTTCTAAATTCGACATTTTTTACGATCATGCGCATAGTTTTTGACAAAAATGAATGCAAGCTTAAGTATTTCCCTTAGCTTCGTAGCAATAAATTGCGAAGAACGAAAACGACTTTATCAATACAGCAGTTTTCGTTTTTGCATTTGTGCATTCCGAAACGTATTCGGTTTTTTGCGTTCGTTTTAGTCGAACTTAGGGACAAATCGGTAAGAAAATGTAGAATTTAGGAGTGCTTACGCAAAAATATAAACCAACATGGCGGTGTGGTAAGGCCGTTTGAATAATGACATGCTTCTTCAATAAAATCAGTTTATATATAGTGTTCTTCGAATAGATTACTCCATGCACAATTGTAGACGCATTATTTTAATTAAACCATTTGTTACTTTTTTTATTTCTGCTATCCCAATCGATGGGCTTCCATCACAACAGCTGATTCCAATTGATTGTAAACAAAAGTAATCTCGTAAAATATCGGTGGTGAATTTTGCGCGAAATTCGTGGCTAAAAACTGTGTAACGGCAATATCTTGCCGAGCGGCGTAAGCGCAAATGACAAAAGCGAAACGGTCTAGGTCAGATAGATCTTGGAACTTATCGACAAATTGCGGATATGCTCTTCAAATTTTCAAACGGCTGTTTCTCGAAAGAAGCCACTCTACATTTCCTAAGTTTGAAACCGTAAGAAACGCTGCTATTGGTTCATAAAGCAAAATTTATTTTTTTTTTTTTTTTTTTTTAATTTTTCATTGTACTCTATGGCATTTTTGAAAATAACGTAATTAATAATTTTTATAAAAATATTAGGCGTTTCCCTTCAAATTTTTTTTTACCACGAAAATACTAAAAATATTGTTGGATAACAAATTAAACCTATTTGTTACCTAGCAAGGAAATTAAAATTTTTGGTTTACGTTTTGGCGGCGTAAACATTTTGCCGCGAAAAGTCGGATGTACACATTACACAAGAATGGGTCCGAAAATTATTAAACATTAAGAATTGAAGTACTATAATTTTTATTATTATTTTATATACTATATATAATATATATATATATATATTATAATATATATATATTAGTTATATATACTATATATATATATACTATATATATATATATAATTATATATATATATATATATATAATATATATATATATATATATATATATATATAATTATAATATATATATGTCCCAAAAAGTAAGTTTACTGATATCCCATGAACGACTGAGTAAATGTAGATCCTCTCCGTGACGTATGCGAGTGGATAGCTAGTTACCCTTGGCTACATATCCATACCAGTTTTAAGCAGATTTATTAAAGTCAGTCTTGCACTACATCTGTTTATGTATGGGGGTGTGTTCTAACCCCTCGTTACGTTTTTGCACTACATATTTTTGTGTATGTTACCTGTTTTCTGTCCTCTTTACATTTTTTTGCGAATGCAGGTAAATATTGAACAGCGGTACGCTATCAAATTCTGTTTGAAACGTAACAAGTCTGCCCTGAGACCATTTGCTTCTTTTAAATGAAGCCTTATGGAGATGCTCTCTATCCGAGGAACTTTACTGGTTTTTAAGTGGCACATAAGCTTTCCAAAGAGGGGCAGAGAAAATGTTGAAGACAGACGACCTCGTTGTGGAAGACCAATCTCGTCAACAAACGGATGAAAATGTGGAAGTTGTTAGAGCTGTGAATGGAGAGAGACCGCCGGTTCAGTGTCCGAGAGAGTGATTGCAGAAGAATCTGGTTTTGGATAAAAATAGAGTTCATAGAATTTTTTAAACGAACATTTGCAAAATGCAACAAAAATTTGTGCAAAACTAGTGAAGAAAGAGCTTGTCTGTGGAGCAGAAAGCGAACCGGGTCCAAAATTTGGTCAAGAATTTAACTTGAAAAGACTCGATAATGGAGCTACAATTTTTTGGATAAGTCTATATTCAGGCAATGAATCAATCGGGTTTTTGGTAGCGATTCTGAACCAAACGGGGCAAAGTGCGGATGGCATGGCAAAAATTCTCCTCGTTCCGAAGAAAGCCAGTATGGAGCAAGTCCCAGATGAAAACATGATTATTGTTTTTACCGACAAGCGGGTAGTAATTGTGCACAAGGAATTTGTACCTTCAGGACAGACCGTTTTAATTACGTCTTTTACAAAGATGTCTTGCAACGACTTCTAGAAAACGAGTTCAGCGAATCATAACAGACATTTTGCAGACGATTGGGTTCTGCACCACATAACGCCCATCTCCACACTGCCGCTATCAATTAAATTATAGAATTTCTGGGCACAAAGAAAAACATTCACAGTAATTTCCAACATCCTCCCCATACAGCCCAGATCTTAGCTCGGTGAAGATTCTACCGTCTTCCCTAAGTTGAAAATGAAATTGAAGGGTCATCATTTTGGGACTGTAACACATGAACTAACACACTTCAGGAAAATAACTTCCGGTACTGCTATGAGCAGTGAAGAAACGTTGGAACCGCTGTATAACCTCCCAAGGGTCATACTTCGAAAGAAGATAACTTGTAATTTCAAGTAAGTCCAATACATAATTACAATAGGGAATCATACTTTCTTACTTTTGGTAACATTAATATATATATATATATATATATATATATATCTATATATATATATAAATATATATCTTATATTATATATATATATATATATATATATTAATATATATATATATATATATATTATATATATATATATATATATAGATAATATTATATAATATACTATATATTATATATTATATACTAATATATCAATTTAAGACGCAAACGTTGGGTATCGGTTCAATCAGGTAATCGGCAAAATTTCCCGATTTGCCCGATAACCGCTACTATTACTCACAAAATTGCTGATACCGATACTTCAAAAATCAACCGATCCACCGATACTGAATCATAATCGTCCAATCACTAATATATATATATATATATATATATTATATATATAATATACTATATTAAAATATTAATATATATATATATTATACTATATATATAAGTATATATAATATATTATATATATATATTATGATAAGTATATATATAGTGGACCATTTTATAAGTGGTTGACTCCGTTAAAATTAGGGTAGGTTAATTTTAGGTTAAGTTTTGGGTTAGGGTTAGGTTAAGTTAGGTTAGGTTAGGTTAGGATTAGTTAGGTTAGGTTTAGGTTACCCAAAAAATTTAATGTATTTGCCCTAAAATTATTAAATAATGATACATAAATTATTGGATTTTTGGCTCCTGGAGTCAACTCCACTATAAATAGCATATATAATATATATATATATATATATATATATATATATCTATATATATATATATATATTATATATATATAATAATTATATATATATATATATATATATATATTAATAATATATATATATATAGTATATGATATATATATATATAATAATGGGATCGGTGCTTTTGTACTGATGAAATGGATTGTTGAGGGGAGTGGAAAGAACACTTCGGAAATCTGCATAATATTGGCAGTAATGAATAGTCTAATAGTTATGGTGTGTCGGGTTGA